>JAOTQJ010165535.1:41906-69098 GCA_025642045.1 Solanum sejunctum | reverse complement strand
ATGGTTGATTTTAGAGGGTACAAGGGTTCAGTTGGTACAATCCTGAGTACAAGGGTCTATGTGACAAACGGGACCAAATATAAGAGCAAATTTAAGGTCATTCCGCCAAACTAAGAAATACTCAAAAGCTTACACTATAGCGTTTTAGTTTCTCTATAATTCAGGGATGAGAAATAAAATATAAAAATTAAGCCATATATGTGATTAAAAAAATATAAAGATTAAGGCTTATATGTGAATAAGCTTCATAGGTGAGTAGATTCTAATCTAATTCTAAAATTTTCCTGATAAGCTAATAAGAATAAGATATTTATAGACAATAACAGAGTACAACTGATGTTTCTAGAATTAATTGTGTTTAAATGTCTTGTTTTTTTTTTAAAAAAAAATCAAAATACAAATTTGGATTGAACAAATCAGTAGATATGTTATATGAATATTTATCATTTACCCTTGCATGATAAACATAATTATGAATCTGTACAGATGTTTCTAGAATTAAATTGTGTGTAAGTGTCCTATTTTTTAAAAAATTTTAAAATAAAAATTTGGAATGAGCAAATAAGTAGATATTTTATATGGTTGTTCATCATTTACCCTTGCATAATGAGCATAATTACAAATTTTCCCTTGTTCATTATGGGTTGACTTTTTTATATTATAAAAATAATAAATAATAGGAATTTTAATTTTTTTTAGAATAGAAATTTGGATTGAGAAAATCAATAGATATTCTATATGCATATTTATAGTTACCCTTATATGATAAGCATAATTATAAATCTATACTGATATTTCTAGAATTTTTAAGTTATGTGTAAGTATCCATTTTAAAAAAATATTTTTTACAATAAAAATTTAGAGTGATTAAATAAGTAAATATTTATATGGCTATTAATTATTTATCTTTATATGATAAATATAATTACAAATCTATCCTTAATCGTCCATGAATTAACTTTTTATATGGATAGAAATTATCATACTAACAAAATTAGAACGGTAACACAAGTAAAGGAAACAACAACTATACAATTTGAAGAATAATGATGATGAGACTTTCATTTTTTTTTATTTAAAATCTTGTTTCTATTGAGTTGAATATAACTCATGTCAGGTACCTAACCACCTTCATAAATCATTTTCGATCTATTTCTATTTTTTTTTAGACTATTATTATTTATATTTCACACTTCATAACAGATCATTTGTGCTTCGTTTGTTTATATATTCGTAATATTTTAGTTTTGCTTTTCATATTTTTTTCACCACTAGCATTTATCTTATCCTTTATATCTTTGTTTCTAATTTATCTTTTCTCATGTGCTCACCTATTAATTATTTTTGTTATCTTCATATATATTTAGTTTTGAACATGTGAATTTCTAGTTGACTAACACTCTATTCCATACATCATACTAACTGATAGCACTGATAAAGAGTCCATTAAAGAGAAAGAAGCTCTTTGTTGAAAATTACTCATTTTTGAAACTTAAATACAAAACTTTTCTTTCTAATTGTTTAATTAACATGAAGGGATTTAATTGATCTCTTTTATCACCGCATCCCAAGATGTTACGTTTTTTGTGAGAACTATATTATTCCATTTATAGTTGTAAATTCCCAATTACTATGTGCGACACTCATTACAAATCTACTAAGTTTAAAATTTGGATTCACTCCTGTAATATTCCTCCTTATGCCCTTATAATTTTTTAGAATTAGGTCAAAATGTGAAAAATGGTATTTTAGAGTTAGGTTAATATGTGTTCATTAATGTGAAAAATGATATATCATTTTATCACACATAAACAAGGAAATACAGAAAAATGTGCTCCTAATCACGGCCCATTTACTTTTATGTGTTCATAATGAACCCAACACACTGTAATAAATAAAATATTTTATGATAATTATTTAATGATAATATAATTGTTGCTATATTAAATTTAACAGCAATAATATGATACTTTATGAGTATGCATAAATAATATTAAAAATATTAATGACTCTTGATACAATGACATTAACTCAACTATTGCTAAATATTTTATTTTTTGACAATAAATGTTACTGTTGAAAAAAATTATTGCTGCAAAATATCTCCCTGTTGTAATGACAGCCTTCTAAAATAATAAATGAAGGATATATTTTGGCATAATATTTATATTAACTGGTCTATGGTCTCAATGGACTTGAGAAATTATTAAAAAAACAAATAGTCAAACTTAATGGCAAAATTCAAAAATTATTCCTTTTAATATATTAAAGTGAATTATATAATAGTAACTAAATTATTTTTAATATAATGAACAGTTAAAGCGAACAAAAAACTATTTTTTGAAAAAGTTTCAAGCTGAATTTGTTTGTGGGATGGAGGTCACTGTATTAGGTGTGCATAAGCAAGTAATTTGATAACTGCTGGCTCTTGTATATCAAAATTTAATTATTCTTTTGTTTGTTGAACTATCAAACTAGCTTTTCCGTTTCTTCAACTGTTTATAGATTAGAATCAACACGTTATGCACTCGTACAGATTTTAGTTGACACATTGTCCTATTTCTTTTTTTTTAAAATTGGACAAGGCATGTTATATTTGTACGTTAAACTCCTTATTATATTTATTAAGTGTGATAATATTGCTAAAATATTTACAAGTCAACTTATAACTCTTGGAAGAGAAGAAAAGAAAAACTGTACATACAACGATTTATGTCTTAAATTGAAATTATTGAACCATATGTTTTTCCGGAACAATATTTATTGGCCATACACTGTTTTTTTAATTTATTTATGTCGATACATAAATTCAATAGGTAAAGACAAAAGAATGTAGCAACATTAAATTTACGCAGAACTTGTGGCGATGAAATTAAAAATGAATTGATGGTTTACTATTTCTTTCGGTGCTAAAGTAGAGGGACTAAAAATGACACAATTTGCAACAGTATCTCCAATCTCACTTTAATATTAGTTATTCCCATGAAGAGATAATAAAGTGCAGAGAAGAAAGAGGATATTAAGAACAATAACACACTGGATTCCACCCCAAGACCCAGCATCAGTTAGTAATCGAGCTTCTAATACATAAAATAGGAGCACAAAGCATTTACAAAATATAGCAACAGTTACAACGTATCTCTGAATACAAAATAAAGACTAACCTAAACAATAATAAAATGAAAATCGATAACTCCAAACACCTAGAGCTCACCCAAATCCCTGAGATCTACAACAACTCTACACGAAAAGATAATCAACAGCAACAACTCGCACTACGATCTGCAAGGGCAAAAGTGTAATATGAGTACCGGACAAATGGTACCCACCAGGCATAGACTGACTGAGCTCTATAAATAAAAAAGCATAAATAATATATAAACAAGGAAAATATGGCTCAAGTAATAGGATAATGGATATAACAAATAAACTCAAGATAAATGATGTGAAGAAGGTGTGGCAAGAAGCATACCGAGGAGAAGTGTAAGGACCCGTACTTCGAAAAATCGAACCAGGGCTTAAAAATATATTTTCTAAAAAATTTGACCTAGCGTACACTTCAGGGAACCCTACAAGGATAGTAGGTGCTCATCATTACCCATGAAGGGGATCGTGAAAGGTGCCATAGGGAAAATCTTGGACTGTCTTATGGAGGATGCACTCCACAAAACCATCCGTGGGTCATGGTGTACTCCGTACCTCATGGAGTGGTCTGTGGTGGGCATTGCACAACCCCAGCCTAAGTAGCCTTGCATTTCATGAGTGCACACCACGAGCTGTAGTGCACTTCACAACTCATGAAGTGTATCTTGAAAGTGCATTATCCAATTTTTCAAGTATGTTTTTGTGAGAGTATTTAGGTCTTTTTCCTAATTTCTGAACTTTTTTTGGATATTTTAGACTAAAATGGCCTCCTAATGCTATCCTAACTTATCCTAAGTCTTTCAATCACCCCTCAAACATTTAGAGTCAAATTTTCTCTTATAAATCACTATCAAGTCTTCTCTTAAGCTAAAGTGTAGAGTTCATTGAAGAACCCTCATGTTTTAGTTTAAATTGATCTTTAGTTCTTCAATTCTTCTTGAGGTATGTGTCACTATCTAGATCCAGAGTCTAGGAATGACATGGAAAATGGAACCCGAGAGTCCCTAAACAAGCCTCAAAGTATTCATGTTCACATCATCGGTTGAAGCATATTAAAGATATTAAACACATAGTTCTAAGGGATTGGGAGTAACATGGACTCACATAACACATTAGCACATAAGAACTGAGGGGCAGGTAAGTACGACCTACTCTATGGGGGAAATTCAGGACTTAGGATCTTTCACATTTTCACGTCATAAAACCATGTCAATACTCATAAGCAATTCATAATAACCATACCCAATAGATAACCATAATCATAAACTCCAAATGTCAATATATAACATGCATCCATAATGATGTCCAACAATGCCTCTAATCATAAGATAGGATAGGGGCCAAGACATGTCCCAAGCTCATCCTAAAAGTAAATAATAAAAATGGAAGCAGCTTAGGTAGAGGAATCCTGACTTGTCATTGGAAGATAGAACTCACCACATCAAATGTCTTAAATTCGATCTAGCCGTCAAACGGTGGATAAAGGTAGTCTTCAGTCCCTACATGATTAGATCATGTAGGCAAAAGTATGCGTTAGTATATTTGAATGACTAAGTATATGGGCAGGCAATGTATATGAACTTATTAAACCTGCATTCAATGTTAGATGGCAAGGGTATGTATAGAAAGAAGTATATCTCCAAAGAAGAGTATATAAGAATATGCCATGAAATCTATGATCCATAAAAGGCATAAAGCTTATATAAAGAGGGGGTGAGACCTCAATGGGCATAGAAGACCAAGTGACCTATTACTTGGAATATCAGTGTTATCCCTACACGAAAACAGGTGGCCTACTTACCAAAGGTAAATCATACTTCTCCTTACTGGTCTCCTATTTTGGAGAAGTAACCTTTCTTACCGGTCTCCCATTTCGAATAGAATTTTTAATTCATATTATATCATATCAATGTTGTAACCACACCTTATGGGTCTCACATTTCATTGACGATTACCTTATACACATACATATGCTAGCACATAGTTCAAAAGAAAGGAAAAAGACCCTTATGGATAGCCCTGATGCCTCAAATTTCATCGGTGCTAATTCATCATCCCACAAGGATACATATATATGTACATGTTTTCAAAAGAGATACAAGTCATTTCAAATTATTTCAATGCATACTTGAACTTAATAGCCAAACATATTCATAATCATTCCTACTTGGGCTCAAAAGCCACATAATTCATATCATACTTTCCATGCATAGGAATAGCCCAGTCACAATTTCCAATGAGGTGTAAACACCCAATATGCTCAAAGAGTCAATATCATAAACATTTATGTCATGACATTCTTGCCATAACCATAATCTTATCAAAATCATATCCATACACATAATTACTAATTAGGCTTAACCCACTTCATAATTTTCATAAAATCCAATGCTCATGAATGCATATGCCATGAATGATGTGAGATTAGCATTGGCAATATAAAGTCAATCTAAAATCAATAATATAATATAAAATTCAAGTAAATCTATAAGTAAAATTCACATTCAAATCATAATATTTTATTACTCATGCTTAGATAAACTTTAAAAGGATAATGCATATTCAAATCTTCATAATACTCATGTGATTCAACATATTAGGGCTTATATCAAGTTAAAATCAACAATACAACATAGTCCATACTTCAATTAAATTTAACAAATAATAATCTTCAAAATTCATAATTAAAGTAAGCTAAAATTTCATAAATCAATTGTAAAAGAGTTTGGGTATTCTCAATTGAATGGGACCAAGAAATTTGATGAAGAAGAAGACACTTAAGTTTCAAGACTATCCTTCAATGTTCACCTTAAGGAATTCGTAAGATAGAGAGATTGAATAAAATTCTAAGTGTGAGAATGAATTTGAATATGAGGAGGAGAGTTTAGGTCATTTAAATATCCTAGGATAGCATCGAAAGTTAGAAAAGTTCCTTAGGAGTAGCCATAATTACAAAAAAAAAAACATTAATGAAATGGAATAAGAATTCTTGCCAGGGGTCCTGTGAGAAGGTCTCATGGTCCGTACAAGGCCACACAGACTGTAAACCCTTCCATGAAGCCTCACGTAGCCAAATCATAGGAAACACAATGTGGACAGGCTTTACTAAAATTGACATAACTTCTTGATCCGAACTAAGAATTAGGTAAACCTGGAAGCATTGGAAATCAAATTCAAAGAGCTTCAATTAAGGAGGTCATAGGCCACAAAATTCTTTTTATATTAAGAGATATAGTTGACCCTTCTATAGGTTCTTATGAAAAGCTTAGCCAATGGAATCCCATACTTAGAAAATTACACACCAATACCCATATAGAGGGCTTTACGGCCCTTGAGAGATCAGACGGACCGTGTGGCCTCCTATGAAGTTTCACTTGAAAAAATTCTCCATCAACCAAGTTCCAAATAGTGATCCCATACTTAAAAACTTTTCACACCAATGCCTATATAGAGGGCTTCACGAACCATGAAGGGTATACAATGTGTGAAGTGCCTTGGCCAAAATGTGGATTTTCAAGGCTAAGGCCCTCCAAACGATCCACCACACGGCTAGTGAAGCCTCATATGGACTGTGTGGGGTTCTTGTGATGTGTGCCTTGGTCTTAAACTCCACATTAATGCCAACACTCTACACACACGGCCAAGGGCCACCTTAAGGCCCCTCTACACGACCCGTGGTGAGCAACACGCCCTGTGGAGGTGCTCGTAAGGCATCACCTTTGTTAAAAACTTTTTAAGACTAAATTCCAAGATCTATTAAGGGCATATAATGGCCGAGTCCTTACATTATCTCTCCTTTGGGAACGTTCATCCTCGAATATGCTAGAACAAGGCTTGACTTGAACATGATACATCCAAATACAAGAAAAAAAATGCATATTTCATCATTTGAAAACCATAAAGTCATTAAAAGTCATATCAAAAGCTCTTTAAATCATTCAAAACATCTTTAAATCATTTTTCGTGCACATGTATGCATGTCATATTATGAAACTCAAGAGTGAAAGATTTAGGACCACCGACAATAGGAAGAACCTAATACTGTAGGCTTGAATAGATTGGAAAGGATAGAGGTATTATCTTATCATACTTGATTCCACTTCCCATGTAGCACTTTCAACATGTTGGTTCCTCTGAATCACTTAAACCAAAGCAGTATCCTTTTTATGAAGCCTTTTATTTGCCTATCCAAAATTTTAACAGGGATCTCTTCATAAGTTAAGTTTTCTCAATCTCAATACTTTCCTAAGGCACAATTGTACTAGGATCACCAATCAATTTCCTCAACATATACATGAAAAATCAAGTGAATAGAACTCAAATCCAAAGGCAAATGCAATCTATAGGCTACATTCTCAATCCTCTCAACAATCTCATAAGACTTGCATATTGGGGACTTAAATTACCCTTTTTAGCAAAATGCATTATACCTTTCGAAGGTGAAACCTTTACATACAACCAATCATCAACATGAAACTCAAGATCCTTCTTTCCTAACATCTGAATAGGACTTTTGGAGACTTTGGGCCACCTTCAACCTCTCCCTAATCAACTTCACCTACTCCATAGCCTCCAATACCAAATCCTGGCCAATCGAAGCCATCTCTCCTAACTTAAACCACCCCACCGAAGATCTACATCTCCTACCATACAAAGCCTCAAACAGTGTCATACTAATACTAGAATGAAAGCTATTATTGTAAGCAAATTCAATAAGTGGTAGATGATCACCCTAATTTTCTTTGAATTCTAACACACAAGACCTCAACATATCATCCAAGGTTTGAATTATCCTTTTGGGTTGTCCATCAGATTGAGAAGAAAATATGGTACATAACTTCACCTTAGTGCCAAGCCCCTTTTTGAAATGATTTCCAAAAGTGAGATGTAAATTGGGTACCACAATCTGATATAATAAAAAGTAAGCACACCATCCAGTCTAACTAACTCCCAAGTATATAACGTGGCATTATCCTCAATATTGAAAGTAGTCCCAACTAATAAGAAGTGAGCTGATTTGGTAATTCTTTCAACAATTACCTACATGGAATCTAATTGCTTTCAATATAGGGAAACCCAATCAAAAAGTCCACATTCTCATTTTCTCATTTCAAGCATGCATTTCAATGTTTTGGGCCAAAAAATCAGGCCGTTGATGTTCCACCTTCGTTTATTGGTGATTAGAGCGTTCAAATACAAATCTAGCTATGTCCCTTAATACTATGCCACCAATACATTTCCCTCAAGTCTCGATAAATTTTGGTAGATCCCAAATATATGGAATAATGAGAGTTTTGGGCTTCACTTATGATCATCTATCTAAGACTATCAATGTCCAAAACATATAATTGATCTTGGTACCAAGTTATACTGTCTACTCCTTAGGAGAAAACCTCTATCTTATTTTTGGAAACTAACCTCTTTAATACAACCACGATGGGGCTAAGTCTTGCTTTGCCTTGATATCAACAACCATAGAATATTCAGCCCCATTTTGAACATGAATGAAATCATCATTAGATTTACTTAACCCAATTTCCCCAATCTTTCCAAATGATGAAAATCCTTCACCAACTTCCTTTTGACCTTCTCTATAAGATTAACTACAACATCTTCCTTGCTAGATTGTATTATGAGCCCAAAGTAACTCTCCCTATTCGGTAGGGACATAATGAGATAAAAAATCTTGAGACACGCTCCATGGGATGATATGAATCATGAAAAAATTGAAATATTTTCTAAAATGCCTTGTAGCCTCTTACCCATATATGTGGCACACTTCACACCCATGAATAAGATTCTACTTGACATGGCATGTTGGACTTCAAGGATCATGTATAAACCTAGTGCTCTGATACCATCTCTATCATGAATTGGACCTTGGTTCTAGGAGTATCATGGTGAATAGAACCCATGAGTCCCCAAACAAGTCTCAAAGTATTCACATTCACATCATCGATTCAAAATCATATTAAAGATAGTAAACATATACTTCTAAAGGATGAAAAAGTAGGACTCATGCTATAGGGATGTCGTAGGGATAGAGAGTAACACAGATTCAATAACATATTAGCACATAAGAACTAAGGGCCAGGTAAGTATGACTCACTCTATGGGGGCAATTCGGGACTTAGGATCTTCCATATTTCTACATCATAAAACCATGTCAATACTTATAAATAATTCACAATAACCATACCTAATAAATAACCATAATCATAAACTTTAAATGACAACACATAATATACATTCGTACAAGAGTCTATAAGATGTCCAACAATGCCTCTATTCATAAGATAGGATGGGAGCCAAGATATGCCCTAGGCTTACCCTCAAAGTAAATATGATAAATGAAAGCAATAGAGGTAGAGAAATGGTGGCTTGTCCTTGGAAGATAGGACTCACCATATCAAATTCCTTAAATACGATCTAGTTGTCAAACGGTGGATGAAGGTGTTTTTGGTCCCTACATGGTTAGATCATGTAGCCAAAAGTATGCATTAGTACATTTATATGTACTAAGTATGTGGACATGCAATGCATATGAACTTATTAAACCTACATTCAATGTTAGATGGCAAGGGCACATAATATAGAAAGAAGTATATATCCAAAGAAGTGTATATAATAATATGCCATGAACTCCATGATGCATGAAATGCATAAAACTTGTATAAAGAGAGGGATCAGACCTCAATCGACATATAAGAACAAGTGAGCTATTTATTACTTAGAATCGCAATGTTATCCCCACACCGAAAAAGAGGTGGTCTACTTGCCAAAGGTATACCATATTTCTCCATATGAGCCTAATATTTCAAAAAATAACCTTTTATATGGGCTTCTCATTTTGATTAGAATTTTTAATTCATATCATATCATATCAATGATGTAATTGTACCTTACGGGTATCCCATTTCAGTGAGGATTACTTTATACATATACTTATGCTAGCACATAGTTCAAGAGAAAGGAAGAGGACCTTTGGGGATAGCTCTAACAACTTAAATCTCATCAGTGCTAATTCATCATCCCACAAGAATATATACATGTCTACATGCTTTCAAAAGAGATGTAAGTCCTTTAAAATCATTTCAATACATACTTAGGTTTAAAAGAAAAACATATTCGTAATCATTCATACTTGGACTCAAAATCCAAATTATATTTCATATCATACTTTTCATGCATAGGAAGAGCACATTCACAATTCCAAATGAGGTGTAAACACCCAATAAGCTCAAAGAGCCAATATCATAGACATTTATGTAATCACATCTTTTGTCATAATCATAATCTTATCAAAATCGTATACATAAACATGATTGGGCTTAACCCACTTCATAATTTTCATAAAATCCAATGCTCATAAATGCATATGCCATGAATGATATGAGATTAGCATGGATAATAGAGATTCAATCTAAAATCAACAATGTAATATGAAATTCGAGTAAATCTATAATTAAAATTCACATTCAAATAATAATATTGATTACCCATGCTTAGATCAAACTTTAAAGATACAATGCGCCTTCAAATCTTTATAATACTCATGTAATTAAACATATTAGGGCTTATATCAAGTTTAAATCAACAATAAAGTATAGCCCATACTTCAACTAAATTTAATAAATAATAATCTTCAAAACCCATAATTGAAATAAGTTTAAATTCCATAAATCAAGTGTGAAAAGGTTTGGGTCTTCTTGGTTGAAAGTGACCAAGAATAAAATCCTATATACCTTAGATAACCGCAGAAGAAATAGGAAGAAATTTGATGAAGCAGAAGATCCTTTCCTTAAGCTTCAAGACAATCCTTCAATATTCACCTTAGGGAGTTCTTAAGAGAGAGATTGAATATAATTCTAAGTGTGAGAATGAATTTGAATGAGAGAAGGAGATTTTAGGTCATTTTAATGTCTTAGGATAACATAGGAAGTCATAATTATCCCTTAGGAGTAGCCATTATTATTAAAAAAATTCATAAATGAAACAGAATAAGAATTGTTGTCAGGGGTCCCGTGAGAAGGTCTTACGTTCCGTACTATGTGAGATGGACTATGAACCCTCCCATGAAAATTCACTTACCCAAATCACAGGAAACACAATGTGGATTGGCTTTATAAAAATGAGTATAACTTCTTGATCTAAATTCGAAATTAGGTGAAACTATATGCATTGGAAAGTTAATTCAAAGAGCTTCAAGTTGCTATGGTTTAGGTTACCTAGTTCTTTTCGTGCTAATAGATATAACTACTTAAGATTGATCCTTCTATTGGTTCTTGTGAAAAGCTTAGCCAACGAAATTCCATACTTAGAAAATTGCAAATGAACACCCATACGGAGGGCTTCACTGCCCGTGAGAGGTCATTTGGACCGTATAGCCTCCCATAAAGCTTCACTTAGAAAATTTCTCCATCAACAAATTTCTGAGATGGTGATTCAATACTTATAAAATTTTTATACCAATGCCTATACGAAGGGCTTCATGGACTGTGAAGGGTTATACGATTCATGAAAGGGCTGTGTAGAAGTTCCTTATCCAAAATGTGGATTTACAAGGCCAAGGCCTTCCACACGGTCCACCACAAGGCCAACGAAGCCTCACATGGACTATGTGGGGTTCATATGATATGTACCTTGGTCTTAAACTCCACATTATGCCAACACTCTACACACTAGGACAAGGTCCACCTCAAGGCCCCTCCACATGACCTATGATGATTCACATAGCCTATAGAGGTGCCCGTAAGGCATCATCTTGGTAAAAAATATTCCAAAACCAAATTCCAAGATCCATTTAGGTAATACAAAGTATGACTCCTTACATTATGTTGGATTCATTCCCAAGTACCTTTCACATTTGGAGCCCAATCTATTTTCCCATTATTTTAAGAATGATCAACTTAGGGTTTTCATGACTTTATTTTCAAATAATACTATTATGATATAGGTTATGTTTATATATTGAAATATGCATGAATTACTTTCAAATTCACTTGAACTATAAAAATTACATGAGATTTATTCAATTATGCTATGATGATTACGGAAACCATGCATCGGTAACTTCAATTATGATTCAAATGATCTTCATATCAATGATTATGAATCTACATAATTATCATTATTTTGAATTTTGTACTTATGAACCCATGCCATATTCCTATTTCTAATCACATGATTATGCATTTATATGATTTTAAATCAAGTATATAATTATAAATATGGGATTAAGGTCCTTGAGGTTGACCTAGGGTCCCGATAGGGAGATTCAGGATCTTGAAAAGTGATTTAGGACCCTAATATGCTATGAATAGGGAATTTAGAACCTTGAGGCTAGTATGGGATCCCTATGGGGAGATTTACGATTCCGCGAAGTGACCTAGGACCCTAGTAGGGGATTGTAGCACTTTAAGGTTAACCTGGAGTGCTGACAGAGAAATTTTGGATTTCGAAAGGCGACGTAGTATCCTAGCATAAACTGAGCTACTCATATGCATGATGTTTTGAACTATGAGGCTATTATCAAGTTTGATATAATGTTATACAAGTATGATTGTGATAACTTTTGATATTTTATGACAAGTATGACTATATGTATGTATTATGTAATACCTGGGATGTTGACCTAGTACCAAAAGGACCTTGGTAGATTCCATTGTCCCATAACTATGTGACCCCACAGGAATGATGTTATTTTCTAATAGGACTTGCTAGTAGATCAACATAGCTTATGATATGACATGTAGAGTCCTACATTAGCAAGTAGGCTTACGTTTTTCTAATGTAGGGGCAATACTGATTTTCTATGTTATAACTCACATGATGTTATTGTCGATTACAATGACATTTTGACATATGTTGATGTACTTTGATATCATACATCATGACACTCATGGAATATTGGTATCATGATACCTTCTATACTTTAATTCGGTGCATATGTGCTCTTGCTCATATATCATTATTATGCAGTGGTTCATATTATTTACTATATTGTATTGCATGCCCGTATAACTAGTACATTCAAATATACTAGCGTATACTTTATGCCTATATTATATCACAATATAGGTGCAAGTGAATATCCTCCTCATCTTCGTGGATAGATTTAGATTACTATCAAAGTCAGATTAGGTGTATCCTTATGCTTCAGGGGAGGATCCTACTTTCAACTAGCTTATATGTTATGTTGAGACTATATTTTAGTTTTCATTGAGGGTGGCCTCAAGATATATATTAGAGCTCACTAAGACTATGATTTAGAGGCTTGTAGCACATGATATATTACTTTTTAGCTTGTACCTCCTATGTAGTTATGATTATATCATAGCTTCTGCTTATGTATTTTTTCATATTACCTTGTGCTTATGATATGCTAAGTAGGTTATTTTGGGGTTCCCTCGAGGATCTCATTTGCCATGTTACATCCTAAATTTAGCTTGGGTTGTGACAAATTTGGTACCATACCCCTGGGTTTTAAAGTGTCCTTGAGAGTTCAATATATTGTATCAAGTAGAGTCTTATTCATGGGAGTAAAGCATGCTACATCTATGAATAATAGACTTCGAGGCATTTTAGGAAATGTTTCACCTTTTGTATGGTTTATGTCATGCCATATAATGTGTCCAAAGGATTCCTAATTCTAATAAATATTTGTGTTGTTCAGAAAATACCTCTAAGAAGAGCACTAAAGCTAAGAAAAGTACATGCCAATGAGGACCAAGTTTCTCATGACGTTTTTAGAGAGCAAGGCACCAATACTAGATTCTGGACCGTTATCACTATGTTGGTTTGGGCTATGCCTGCTAATACTGAATAAGGTGTGGGTTCTCCTCCCCATCATGTGTCTACTGAAGCAGCTATGGTAAGGGATTTGGGTTGGATAACCTCTCTTAGGTTCCATGGTTTGAAGATAGATAAAGATTCCTAAGAGTTCATTGACGAGTCGTATAAGGTATTGGATATCATTGGAATGACTTCAATAGAAAAAACAAAATTGACAGCATATCAACTTAAGAGAGTAGACCAACTATGGTTGACTCAATGGGTGTCTGAGAGGGTGGATAAAGGTCTAATCAATTGGGAAGAATTCAATCTTGAATTTCTTGACCATTTCTTCCCACTTAAACTTAGTGAAGCAACACTGCTTGAATATATCAATATCAAGTAAGGAAATATAAGTATGAGGAAGTATACCCTCAAGTTCACAAAGCTTTGAAAATATGCTCCATCCTTTGTTGTTGATCCCTATGATAGAATAAACAAGTTCACTTTAATAATATCACACTTAGTTAAAACTGCTATACTGTCATGCTTGTGAAGGAGATAGGCATCTCTTGGCTGATGACTTATATTAAGAAACTTCAAGATGAAAACTCAAGGAGAAGAGGATGAGAGATTTAAGAGAGTCTGGTTTGAAGGTGGGTTCTCCAATGCTTGAATAGGTGGTGGAAATGACCATTCTTAACAAGGCCAAAGGTTCCAATGCCAAGGGTCATTTCTGGCATCAATAATGATTTGACAGGGATAGGGTGCCATACCCTAGGGTTCAAGGATGTGGTGGACAAGGCTTTCCAAGGTATACTACTTATGGGAAGAATGATTTGTGTAGGTGTTTAGAAGTTTATGCTGCTTGGTATGGATGCAGCAGAATAGGCCATAAACTGTGCAAGTATTAAATATGGAAAACATAGATTAAGAAGGTCATCCCCAAGGATAGATTGTTTTGGATGGTCAAGCGAAATAGAGGTCCCAACAAGATGGTGCTAAATGCAATAATAGATTCTACTCCCAAGATGCTAGGTAAGAGGTGGAAGAAATTTTTGATGTGGTTATAAGTATATTGAAGGTCTTTATATCACGACCAAAAAATGGGTGTGATGGCACTTGCTTAACCCACTAAGACAAGAAAGCCAAACATGATCAATTCAATATATATTTAACCAAAATTGGAAGAGATGCATTCTAAACATAGGATAAACACTAGAATATCATGCCTATATACGATCCCAAGACTGGTGCCACATGTACAAACCTCTAAATAGCAATACTCAAATAATGTACAAATATAAATGTCCAGTCCTCAAATAGAACATGACAAAGTGAAGAATCTTTGAGGGTCTGCCGAAGAGACAAGCAACTACCTCTCAAGTAATCCCAAAACTCGATCTTGAGTTGAAAAAAAGTCTAAGAAGGTAGACTGGGCTCACAAGTTATAAAACATATCGCAAGGGGGTGAGCACCAAACAACAGGTACTCAACAACAAGACTTAAGCACAAGTAAAGCATACAAAACAAAATGCTCCTTTCGCACAAACCACATACCCCGAAACTGCACACCTGCACTCAGAAAAGTCCCAGTACAATAACCATATACATATATGATGTATATCGATTACTCTCAACAAATGCTATCAAATATATGTAAGACAATCCATAATGTCTCTATATACAACTCAATCATACAAAACATATCTTTAGATAAGTTTCAATACTCATGTAAGAATCTAGAATTTGTATGGCCTTAATGGTGCATTGAAATTTGGTTTCGAAAAGTTTTTGACCAAGATGACACCACAAGACCAACTCCATGAGCCATGGGCCAGTCATGAGACGTGTGAAGGTGTCTTAAGGTGGCCCTAGGACTTGTGTGTAGTGTTATTAGGCTCATGGTGGAGCTTTTCATGTCCAAAGCCTAGGGCCTTGATGTGACATGACTCATAGGGAACCCGAAAGGGGCCCCAAGTAAGCCTCTTAACATATCATGACACATCCTTGGTAGCAGATGCAATAAAATACAACAAGAGATTATAAATAGGGATAAACATGGCTAAAAGACAACTTTCATATCATAAACATCAAGAGTCATGAGAGAGTCAAAGCTCATAGCATAACACATAACATGTCCAACAACACCTCTAAAACTTAGATACTTAGCTGGGGCTAAGATAAGCAACCGGGCTCATCCTTATGGTCAATACATACATAAAAGGAGATAGTCTTAGTACATAGTATAAGATCATAAACATTGTCCTTGAAATGAAGGACTAACCAAATAGATTGAGAGACTATCATACTAGCCACGTGGAGGAGGAGGAGGATCAAGCGGGGCTCCGATTCCTATGTGGTAACATCATGTAGACATAGAGTATGCATTAGTATGTTTGAATGTACTAAGTATGTATGATGCAATGCAACAATAGATAGGCAACATAGGCAAAATTCAATATCATAGGCAATAGATAGCATAGTAACAATGTGACATGAATGAAGGATGTTTGAAATAAGCCATGCTTATATAGAACAAAATACATGTGTAGCAAATGATCATCAATATAGAATATCCAAGGCCTAACACCCCCTTGGAAATGCGAATGAGGTACAAACCCCTCAATTGGCTAAAGAGGTACAAATCCCTCAATATGGTTACACAGGCCTACTACCCTTTGTACTAGGCAACCAAGGTACAAACCCCTCGATATGGTTATTGAGGTACATATCTACCAATCATGGTAGCATGAGCCTACTACCCCCCATACTGGGCATCCAAAGTACCAACCCCTTGATATGGTTACCGAGGCCTACAACCTCCCGAGCTAGGCTTGGTCAACTCACAACACTATGGAAGTTCATAATGTAATTAATATATATATAACATACTTTTATCATCATAAAGTCATATATCTCATATGCTAAGCATTAGGCCTTCAATAACTCAAGAATCATAATCCGGATATTTTATCAAACACTTGGTGGGTGTGCAATGCTAGTGTAAAACTATGAAATTAAAGAGCGAAATCATTCAAGAAAACTTGAAGTAAATCATCCCACCAATACTTGGTAACACCATAATACAATATACATCAAAACCCTTCATTAAATCTTAAGTTCGATCTAAGATTCAAGCTCAAAACATGCTAAAACAGTCACACTTTTACCAAACCCCAACATAGTTCATAGTTAAATTCATAATAATAGACCCATATGTAAAATTAACTTAAAAATATGTAAATTAAATGAAATGGAAGATTGGGTAACATGGGTGAAAGGTCCCAATGGTTAAAACCCACATACCTTGACTTTGGATAATAACTTGTTGAAGATTGGAGATAGAGACTTGCTTGAGTGAAATCCTTAGATCTGGATGAGTTTTGGGTCTTGAGATTTAGGGTGAAATATTTATCTAAGTGTCTGAAAGAGTATTGGGGTATGTCTTATATGATATGAAGGTAAAAAATCTCTAAGTATAGGTATTTTAACGTATAGTAATACTTAGTCCCAAGACCAAAAAATCTTTGACCAAGATAGAAAACTGGCAACATTTTTACACTGTAGCGCGCCCTTGGCATATCGTGCTAGGGGCACAGATTGCTCTTTGGAAATCAGATTTTATGATTTTCACATTTTTATACAGTTGCTTAAAGATCAGTATTACACCTATTCCCCACTCAATTGACCTCTGGATCAAGAATATGAAGTTGGATTTTGGATATCATGAACAAATTTTGAGATATATGAAAATTATAATTTCGAGCACTTTTGAGGCAAATTTTCAGGTTGTTTCAATATCTCCCCCTTAGGAATATTCCTTCATGAATATCAAAAAGATGTACATAAGAAGATTAATTATAAAGAGATCAGCCCCAACAAGAATGCAACAATACGCTTAAAACACCATTTTCAAAATCTCAACATAAGTGTCAAAATCATCTTGAACTTGTCAACATAATCATCAGTGCGTGCAAATGACATAGAGGCTGAAACATAAGACATGAAATCACATACAAGACTTAGAATTATTACCTTAGGTTTGAGTAGAATGGAAGAGATAAGGATATTATTTTTGCATGTCCGGTTCGGCCTCCCATGTAGCACTTTCGACTTGCTAATTCCTTCAAAGGAATTAACAGAAGCAACATCCTTGTTCCTCAACCTCTTTACTTGTTTATCCAAGATCTTTACTGGAACCTCTTCATATGTCAAAGAGTCTTGAACTACCCCCACAACATCAAGAGGCAGAATAACATTAGGGTCACCCACACACTTCCTCAACATAGACACATGGAAGACTGATGAAACAATTCCATTTCACTAGGCAATTCCAACTCATAGGCCACCTTACCAATCCTATTCATCACACTATAAAGACCCACAAATCTTGGACTTAGTTTACCCTTCTTACCAAAATGAACCACACCCTTCATGGGTGACACCTTCAAATAGACCTAGTCACCAACTTTAAATTTAAGCTCTCTTCTTGTTACATCGACATAGGACTTTTGGAGATTTTGGGCTGTTTTTGATCTTTCTCTAATCATCCTTACCTTCTCCATAGCATCCATATCTAAATTCGGACCAAAAAAAGCCATTTCTCCTACTTCAAAGCACCCAACCGGTGATCTACAACGTCTACTATAGAGGGCCTCAAAAAGAGATATACCAATGTTAGAATGATAGCTATTATTATAAATGAACTCAACCAATGGAAGATGATCATCTCAACTACTCTTGAACTCCAAAATACAAGCCCTAAGCATATCCTCAAGAGTTTTAATAGTTCTTTCGATTTGACTATCCGTTTGAGGGTGAAAGGTCGTACTAAGCTTTACCTTGGTTCGAAGACCCCTTTGGAAGGACATTCAAAAATGTAAAGTGAATTTAGCACTGCAATCCGATATGATAGAGGGCACTCCATACAATCTTAACAACTCATGACTGTATAATTTAACATAGTCTTTGGCCCCATAAGTAGTGTTAGCTGGTAGAAAATGAACTGACTTTATCATCCTATCAACCACAACCCAAATGGAATCAAAACCTCTTCTAGTCATAGGCGACTCCAACCACAAAATTCATATTAATCTCTTTCTATTTTCAAATAGGAACCTCTATGTCTTAGGTTAGGCCACCCAGCCTTTGATGTTTGCTTTAACTTGTTGGCAATTGTAACAACCGGAAATAAATTTGGTAATGTCTTTCTTCAAACCTCCCCACTAATACACATTCCTCAAATCTCTATACATCTTGGTAGAACTGGGGTTGGTAGAAT
The DNA here is from genome assembly GCA_025642045.1 of Solanum sejunctum. Classification (NCBI taxonomy): domain Eukaryota; kingdom Viridiplantae; phylum Streptophyta; class Magnoliopsida; order Solanales; family Solanaceae; genus Solanum; species Solanum sejunctum. The sequence goes on along the minus strand of JAOTQJ010165535.1, from coordinate 49,897 downwards.
AAGAAGAGTTATGAGCCTTGTCAAGGATTTAATTTTTGAAGTCATCAATACAAGGCACACACAACCTACCTTGGTACCTAAGGGCACCATCTCCCCCTTAGGAGAAAACCTCCACCTTTCCCTCCTTCACAAAGGCCTTCAATTCTAACAAGGAGGGATCAAGATCTTGTTTTGCTTTCACCTCGTCAACCAAGGAAGACTTTGAACCATCAACAACCACAATGCCCCCATTACCAACCTCTTCCAAACTATCCCCTAATCTAGACAACCGATGGACTTCTTTAGCCACCTCTATACCCCTACCATCAACATGAGTTAGCCTAGCCATAAACACCATGCTCAAAGCATCCACCACAACATTAGCCTTACCGAGATGATAATGCACATTCATATCATAATCTGTAAGAAGTTCTAACCACCTTCTTCGCCTGAAGTTGAGATCCTTTTGAGTGTACACATATTTGAGACTCTTATGTTCGGTAAACACATCAACATGCACTCCATATAAATAATGATGTTAATATTTCAAAGCAAATACCATAACAGCTAATTCAAGGTCATGAGTAGGATAATTCTTTTCTTGAGCTTTGAGTTGCCTAGAGGCATTGGATATGACCTTACCATTTTGCATCAAAACACAGCCCAAACCAACCTGGGAAGTATTACAATATACAATAAACCCTTCTAGCGCTTCTGGAAGAGACAAAATAGGAGCGAACACAAGCTTATCTTTCATGGTTTGGAAGCTTTTTTCACACTCATCAGTCCACACAAACTTAGCCATCTTTTGAGTCAATTTTGTCATGGGAGAAGTAATGGAAGAGAACCCATTCACAAATCTCCAGTAGTAACCCGCTAAGCCCAAGAAGCTCCTAATGTTCGGTGGGGTAAATGGTCTCGGCCAATTTCTAAGCACATCCATATTTTTAGAATCCACCTTAATACCATCCCCCGATACCATATGACCTAGAAAGGCAACCTCTCTCAACCAAAATTCACACCTCTCATATTTACCATATAACTTCTCTTCGTCCAATCTTTGCAATACTACTCTCAAGTGAGCCACATGCTCCTCCTCACTGTGAGAATAGATCAATATATCATCAATGAAGACCAGAACAAACTAATCGAGGTAGGGTTTAAAGACTCTATTCATAAGATCCAAGAAGATAACTAGTGCATTGGTCAACCCAAAAGACATACCAACAAGCTCATAATACCCATATCTAGTCCAGAAGGCCATCTTGGGAATTTAACACTCCCTCACATTCAATTGATGATACCCGAACCAAAGATCAATCTTAGAGAAGTGACTAGCCCCTTGAAATTGGTCAAACAAATTATCAATCCTTGCAAGAGGATACTTATTCTTTATGGTTACCCTATGAAGTTGCGAGTAGTCAATACAAATTCTAAGACCCTTCCTTCTTTTTCACAAACAACACCGGTGTACCCCAGGTGATTGGCTAGGCCTAATAAAACCCTTCTCCAACAAATCCCTCAATTGCTCCTTCAACTCTTTTAACTCCGCCGAGGCCATACGATAAGGGAAAATAGAAATAGGTTGAGTATTAGGGAGGAGGTCTATACAAAAGTCTATTTCCCTTTTGGAAAAAACACTGAGAAGGTCATTACGAAAGAATCAAGGAAGTCATTTACAACTAGAATTGGTTCTATAGGAATGACCTTTATTCCACACCCCTAACCCTCACAAGATGGTGAAGACACCCCTTAGAAATTAACTTATGGCCTTTAATGCAAGAGATAAATCTACCCTTGACCACCACATTTTTACTCTCCCACTCTAGGACAGGTTTATTTGGGAATTGGAATGACTCTATGGGTTCTACAATTGATAGAGGAATAGTATGGATTCAACCAATCCATCCCAAGAATAAGACCAAAATCGACCATATCCAACTCAACAAGTTCACAAGGCAATATTTTATGCAAGATGCAAATGGGACAATTTCTATAGATTTTTCTAGCAACAATAGAGGCACCAATAGGAGTAGACAATTCATAAGACTCACACAACAAGTCAGGCTCAACATAAAACTTTTTGGCAATAAGAGGACTAACGAAAGAAAGAGTGGCACCTAGGCCTATCAACACATACACATCAAAATCAAAGACTTTTAATATACCAGTAACAATATCGGACACCTCATATGGAGCATAAAACTAATTGTGCCTTAGGACACTACCTTATTGACCACCTCTCCCCAAAGGAACTGCATTGTCACCCAGGTATTGAGGATGAACATCCTTACCTTTGTTCTAATTTCGAGGGCAATTTATTGCTTTATCCCCCATCTCGTCACAACCATAACAAGCACGGTTATTCCTCAAGCATGGGCCACCATGACCCTTACCACACTTCGGACACACATCAATACCACCATCACCTTGGGCCCTTGAGATATCATTGGCAAACCTCCTATAGGGGCATGAGAAGATCCTTGGCCTTGATGAAACCATCCACCCTTGCAACTTTGGAACTTTTCCTCAAAATGGGCCCTCTTAGCCGCATTACTTGTCCTCTTACACAAATTTTTTCCTCCATTTGTTCAGTATAGGTCATCAATTGGAACAAATACATGTCACTAATCAACCTAGAGGACTAACACTGCTCACTCACCAAGTTGAATACCCCCATCAAAAATTTATTCATTCTAGATCTTGAATCGATAACCATGTGCGGAGCATACTTTGAGATTTAGTTGAACTTGATTGAATACTACCTCACACTCATTGAACCTTATTTCAAATTCATAAACTCCATCATCTTTCCCTCCCTAAGCTCAAGAGGAAGAAATGATTAAGAAAGGCCACCTTGAACTCCTCTCGTAGAACCACATTGTTGACCCCCTTCTCCTCCTTCTATTGTGTGGACCATATTTGTGCTACCCCTTTGAGTTCGTAAGATGCAAACTCTGCCTTCTCCTCTATCCTAACACCCATGATAGCAAATACCTTACAGACCTCATTAATGAAATTTTGAGGGTTCTCATATACCTTAGACCCATAGAATTTTGGTGGGTTCATCCTCATGAAGTCTCTCACCCAAGATGCCATAGTAAGAGCATGAGGGGATTGGGCCCTTGGTTGTCTTGATTAGCTACAATGTGTGCAAGTAGGGTGAGAGCATCCTGAAGCTCTCCATGAGCTGGTTGCTCCTTGAGTGTGCAGGCTTTTCTTTCTCTTGTGTTAGGCATGATCTAGCATAGCAAAGAACAATAGTTAGGAGGGAAAACGTTACCTTAACTTCTATAGCACAACATAGAGTAAAAAGGAGGGAAACATTTTCAAAAACATCTCATAGCCTCTTACCTATTGTTGTGGTGCACAACACAACCATGAATAATACCATGATCGACGCGGTGTGTTGAATTTTGAGGACTATTAACAAACTAGTTCTCTAATACCAAGTTTAGCTTGACCTAAGCCTAAGTCCTAGATGTGACACGACGTATGAGGAACCCGAAAGAGGCCCCAAGCAAGCCTCTTAATATATCATCACACATCCTTGGTTTGGAAAGAAATAAAATATAATGAGAGATTATAAATAGGGATAAATGGGGCTGAGGGACAACTTTCATATCATAAACATCAAGAGTCAGGATAGAGTCAAAGCTCATAGCTTAACACATAATATATCTAACAACATCTCTAAAATATAGATACTTAGCGGTGGCCAAGACAAGCAACCAGGCTAATCTTCATGGTCAATACATATATAAGAGAAGATACTCTTAATACATAGGGTGAGATCATAAAGATTGTCATTAGAATAAAGGACTCACCAACTAGCTTGAGAGTTAATCGTACTAGTCATGTGGAGGAGGAGGAGGATCAAGTGGACCTCTAGTTCCTACATGTTAACATAATGTAGGAATAAGGTATTAGTACATTTGAATATACTAAGTATGTAGGATACAATACAACAATAGATAGGCAAGATAGGCAAAATGCAATACCATAGGCAATAGATAGCATAGTAATAATATGACATGAATGAAGGATGCTTGAAGTAGGCCATGCTTATATAGAACAAAATACATGTGTGGCAATTGACCATCAATATAGAATATCCAAGGCCTACTACCCCTTTGGAAAGTCAAATGAGGTACAACCCCCTCAGTATGGTTAATAAGATACAAACCTCTCAATATGGTTAATGAGGTGTAAACCCCTCAATATAGCTACATGGGTCTACTACCTCCCCTATTAGGCAACCAAGGTACAAACCCCTCGATATGGTTATTGAGGTACATATCTCCCAATCATGGTAGCACGAGCCTACTACCACCATACTGGGCAACCAAAGTACCAACCCCTTGATATGGTTACCGAGGCCTACAACCTCTCGAGCTAGGTTTGGTCAACTCACAACACTATGGAAGTTTATCATGAAATTAACATATATACAACATACTTTTATCATCATAAAGTCATATATCACATATGCCAAGCATTAGGCCCTCAACAACTCAAGAATCATAATCCAGATATTTTATTAAGTACTTGGTGGGTGTGTAATGCTAGTGTAAAACCATGCAATTAAAGAGTGAAATCTTGCAAGAAATCTTGATGTAAATCATCCCACTAATACTTGGTAACATCACCATACAATATACATCAAAACCCTTCATCAAATCTCAAGTTAGATCCAAGATTCATAGCTCAAAACATGCTTAAGCAGCCACCTTTTACAAAATCCCCACATAGTTCATAGTCAAAATTAATAATAATAGACACATGTAAAATCAACTTAAAATCATGTAAATTATATAAAATGTAAGTTTGGGCACCATGGGTGAAAGGACCGAATGGTTGAAACCCACATACCTTGACTTTGGAGAATAACTTGATGAAGATTTTAGATGGAGAATTGAAGCTTGAGTGAAATCCTTAGATCCAGATGAGTTTTGGGACTTGCGTTTTAGGGTGAAATATTTGTCTAAGTGTTTGAAAGAGTATCGGGGAATGTATTGTATGATATGAAGGTAAAATATGGATAAGTATAGGTATATTTACACATGGGAACATTTAGGCCCAAGACAAAAAATTCTTGGACTGAGATAAAAAACAAGCAACATCTTTACACTGTAGCATGCCCTTGGAGCCTCAAGCCAGGGGCACGGATTGCTCTCTGAAAATCATATTTTGCGATTTCAAGATTTTGATACGGTTACTTAAAAATTGGGGTTAGACCCATTTTCCACTCAATTTAACCCCCTGATAAAAAATATGAAGTTTTTTGATATCATACATGGATTTTAAGAAATACAAAAATTATAATTTCGGGCACTTTCGAGGCATATTTTCGGGCAATTTTTTTTAAGTGGGTTGTTTTTATAGTTCAAGACTAAGGCATCCTTCACTAAGCCCTTGACGGTTATCTGACAACTCACTATCCATGTGGTGGCTCATGATAGGAGCCTTGGGCTTGAAAGCTACATTTTTTGCTAAGGCACTTCACATACAAACTACTACACTGGTCGTGTGGTGTCCCGTAAAGGTGGTATCCTGTATATTTTCTAAATATGGAATCACTATCTCAAAATTTTGTCAATGAACAATTTCACTAAGTAAGTTTTCATGGACAGGGATACAGTCCGTGTGACTTCACACTAGCCTTGAGGCTTCATTACGGGACCACTGATAACTTTTTTAAGCTCATTTCATCAACAACTTTCTTGAAATTTTGGTTATTCCTAAGGGTCTTTTATGACCTTCTAACCTACCCTAAACCCCTAAAAATACCTATACTCCTCTATTCTGATTCAAATTCATCCCTCACACTTAGAATATTCAACTTCTCTTATAAATAGACTCCTCTCAAGTGAAACATTATAGGATTAGCTTGGAGCTTAAGGAAGGATCATCTTCTTCAATCAATTTCTTCTTGATTCTTCTTAATTAGATAAGGTATGTGGGATTGATTCATGGCCTCTTTCAACTATGAAGACCCAATGTCATGCCCCCGAAGGGTACCCTAGACATAACCGACACTCAAAGACTATTGCTAGTTCCTAAGTGAACCATTTGGTCTTATCATATTCATTCAATAAATAAACAAAAGACAATCAGCAGTAGACTAAGGAAAATAATGGGCATATGTTATCTAGTTTCAAAAAAATATCAATAAATAAGAGGGCTAGCAGAAAGATCTAACTTAACAAGTCTTAATATCAACATTCGACTCTATTCTGTGAAGCCTCTATCACTACAATCTATGCCAATGGCCAACCCATAGCTACCTTAATTCAAGAAATAATAACACTAATCAAATGTAACTCTAAAAGCAACATGAAAATAAATGTAATGATCCTCCAAAGTAAGGAAGGCTCACCAAATCAGCTGAACTGCTCAGATCCTTAATGATGCACTTGTTGACGATCTCTAATCTCTAAATTTGCATATTGAAATGATGTAGCAGCGAGTGGTGTTAGTACATGGACGGTATGTAAAATAGTTGAATGAAACAAAAATAGGTAAAATAATATGTAACAATAATAAACTCAGAATAATAACAAATCAACATGCCAAATGTCTATCCAACGCCAGAATAAAGAGTAAACAAGTGACCCATCAACTAGTCAAACCTTATCAATCAAATCTCAACTCCACTCATCTCATCATATCTCATCTCATCTCGACTCAGTACTCAAATTGGAAACTTTTGGGGAGTTTCTTTTATCTGACACCAATCACTTATGAGCTAGTGATCATACAATAAGCCACTGTTATTGCCATAGCTATTCCATACTTGCTAGGTTGGGAATAAATCGAATCCACTAGGGAACACCCGCAAATCAAACAAGTCCGTTATTGTTTCAGGGACACTATCAAGTGGGAACCTCAACATAATGCAATATGATGGTCCTAGTCCTCACATACATTTGGCTACGTATTTTGATGAGTACGAGTTGGATTAACTCTTACTCTTTTGGTGGTCGATTCTTCTCCCAAGTCTCAATTCTCATAAGACAATCAATCCAACTAAGCTGGCTTGATCAACTCATCTCAAATCAGCCTCATGGAGGCACTTGTCATTCAATCAGTCTCATAGGGACTCTCATCATCTCATTAATGTACATCTCAATCAATAGCTCAAGACTTAGAACATTCATTAGGGAATAATCTAATAGACAAATCATTAGAGTTCATTGAGGAAGACTCATGGACTATAAAATACTATCAACCTATCATCATTCTCATATTTTCATTGACAATCTCTATCAACATTCTCAATCAAGGCTCTAGACTCAATCCCACTCTTTGTTCATACAATCTTTATGAAATAATGAGTAGCGTTCCTCCAATAATTCATGTAAAATAATCTAGTTCAAGAAAAGAGTATATGATGATCATCAAATATACAAAAATACATGTAATAATATAATTTTCAAGAATTAATCAAGAATTATGCATGTAAACTCGTGAACTTTCAATTTTCTTTTAAGACCACCTATGGGGCACATGAGAGAACAATCTCATACTTTTCAGTTTGCCTTACATACCTGGGGTGAAGCTTTAATGATCAATCTTCAAGAATTCTCTTTGCATTTCCCCCAATCAAGATTCTCTCTTCTTTTCTCTCAAACCGTAATCATTCAAGGTTTAGAAATGGACTTAGAATGAGGTTTAAGACCCTATTTACGCATCAAAATAACCTAATTTAATCATGTTTTGAGTTTAGGAGTGGTTGAGATTTGATTGGAATGATCCTCAAATTAATTAGAAAAATTCTACTAAAAAAATATCCAGTCTGTATCGTGGACTGGGCGTGTACATATATAATTTTTAGCTGAAAACTTAAAACGCATTGAAGACCTATTTTTCTATGGAAATACACATAAATCGCATTTATCAAATATGTTTTATGTGTAAATTTTTTATAAATCATTTTTCAATCCCGTAGAAAAAAATTGAAAAAACACAAATATTGGTCTGCATCCCAGCATATCGTGCCTTGGGTGCCT
>JAOTQJ010165535.1:0-41806 GCA_025642045.1 Solanum sejunctum | reverse complement strand
TTTTTCAATCCCGTAGAAAAAAATTGAAAAAACACAAATATTGGTCTGCATCCCAGCATATCGTGCCTTGGGTGCCTGAACACTATTTTCGGATTTTTGATCAAAAAATTATCTTTTGATCCAATGGCTCTAAAAATTAATTGAGACCATTTTACACTCAATTTTCCATACTGATTGCTTATCCAGCCTCAGATTTGCAAATTGAGCATGGAAAGACGCATTCTGCGCACGTCTGTATTGTAGGGGTATTTTAATAATTTTATCGAATGTTACGTTATCCCCCTTAGAATCTTTCATCCTCGAATGATGAGTAAAGGTGTATATCAAGGCAATGATATACTCAAGACTCATTTCAATACCCATATCAACTAATCAAACTCTTGACTCCTCATCAACTTTAACAAACTTTACTTAGACTCAGGAATAAACACATCAACTCAAGAATAGAAACACCAATTCAGTCAAAGGTAAGAATATTACCTTCAACATTCTCATCATTTGGCATGAATAACAATCAAGACTCCTCTCAATACTCAATCAATCAATCTGGACAGTCACAAATCACTAATAATAGAAAAATTGGTTCAGATCAAAAGTAGAGATATCTTCTTAGATATTTTCACTATCAAGCATGAATGGAATGTTGAAACTCAAGCAAGTCGAAATGTTTAAACACTTCGACAATCATTCTTTTAAACTCAGGAAGGAAACCATCAACTCTAATAAAGAATGGGACCATTGATATATAAGACATTATGTACAACTCTCAAGCTTAGCACCTAATCTCAATTGTGCTCCTTTTCATGGACCTCTATTCGATCAACTTAAGCTTATAAATCTTATTCAACTTTCTACCTATCCATATCCTCTTATTCCATTCAATACTACTTCTGAGCCTCAAGGTGTCATCCCTAAGATGATCATATTCATAAAAGGTAATCCTTAATACATAGCTCTATACTTCCACAGGGGTTTTCCTTAAAAGATCACTAGTCCTCTTCACTACTTCATTATCATGAAGTCTTTGCTAGTCTGTCATCAACACTTACATAATAACAACCACGTATTCAAGCCTATCACTCTAACCACTTCAATTATGTCTTAGAATTTTCAAGCCTACTTAATACTTCTACCTCCATTATTCAATAAGCTCCCACTCAAAGACACACCATCATACTCTTACCTATCCAATGCACATCAGAATGTCTCATCTCTCCCCTCTTTAGTATCTATATCCCTATATGACACAAGTACCACACTAATGTCACAATAAGGACACATTCACTCCTTCTCAATCTCTCTCATCAACCATCACCCTTCTCTATCATCAACACTTCTATCATGATTGGAAATCCAGAGAACTCAAAGGCTTGGAACAAAGATCATTAGCATGATTCTTATTTGAGAACATTCATAATGAAGTACAATCTCCCTTGTCTATCGAGACTCATTTTGAGTTTATAGAACTATATGTAGTGTAAAACTCATGTTCCTTCTCACTCAACATAGGATTGGGAACTCTTAGATGCATGGTGTAAGATCAAAATTAATGAATGAATTCATCATTTTTCATCCTCACAACTCAACATGAATGACAATCAACAATGGTAGATGAGATTAGGCTATAGGCATGGCAGTCATATACCAGATGGGAATAGAGCATCACTTTAATGGAAGAATAAGGAATGTATGATATGATAAGAACTGATGTCTCATCTCGATTAGCCTATCTCTATCAAACTCAAGATCTACTTTGGTTTTCATGTCATCTTCCCCTTAGATCGAGGGTCATCTCCCTAAGTTTGCGAATCAATTTCCTTTACTTGGCTATAAGCATAAGCCTCCACATGATCAAGAAAGCACTATCTGCAAGAATGTATTAAACTCTTTTGTTATGCTATTATCGTATACTTATGACTAGCTACTCAAAATCTTTCCAAAGATATCACTCTTAGCTTCCTCTCGTCTCTATGGAACTGTCCCTCTATGCATGCTACTCTTAATGGCATATATAATTACTTTTCACAACTTTTATAATCTAATCTCTTCATTTTGCCTAGTAGCACTCAACTTTTGTGCTCCTATAAACTCATTTGCATAGGACTTCAACTATAATACTCATCATCATCTATCCGTAAGCCCCAATCAACTTGGCTGCTCAGGATGACACAAAATGCTTACATCAGCCTACTCCATATTGACAACCCAAATAAACTATCTAGATTCTTATAGTAGTCATAACTTAGAGCTTCAAACATCTTTACGTAATCATGGATACATATCTCAAGCCTCTTCTTATCTATTGAGCTATCCTGATCTCAGTTTACTTGCCTAAGGGGCATTTGTACCCTGCCCATAGCATTACTTCCTCACAAATCAAATCTTCATCTCAAACATACATTATGGAAAGCCTCTTAGAATAAATCACCAAATAAGACTATCATTCTCATAATGCTATCTCCTTTCCAACACTACTCCTCAAAATTCAAGGTTAGGGTCTAGTACTAATATGTTTATCTATCTCACACCTCTCTAATATCAACTTACAACTACTAGGTAAATATCTAGGGAACATAACCCACTAAAATCTCATAGTGAGTATTCAATCAACACATCCCTTCCTCATAACTCAATACCACTTAACTATTCAATAATATCTCCTTATCTGACTAAGCTAATAACTGATGAGTCTCATGAACTCTCACTTAAAATCATAAGCCTAAGTTAGATCTATTACATTGAAAACACTCTTTTCCCCTATTCAAGATCTACACTTCACCCTCAATAGTATGAATACTGCAACACATCAACATACACTTCGTTCTAGTTTAAGCATGCTCTATCAAATTCTAACAATAACTCTTCCTCTATACCTCTTCATGAAAATCATAGGGTCCTTAAGACTCTTTTATCAAACTTATGGCAATCGACTCATCACCTCATTACTTACCTAGTAGGTATGTAAGTCTAACTATGAGCCTCAATCAACCATCACTCTTGCTATCTCGTTCCTTTCTGTCCATCATCATTCTTTGATGATTCAATTCTACTCAAGGTTTATATGACCTCACATCTCACTGTCATGTCGTAATATTAAACTCTTTAGAGGCATAAGTTTCTCTCTCATGGGTATCATTGAAAGCAACTTTTGAAAAAAAAGGTCTAGGTATATCTAGATTTAACTTAAATACATGATTTTTCTAAGTAATAATGCATTCTTTCTAGACAATCAACTTAGCACACTAGTCGACTTCTCTCAGGCCTGGTGCAGTCTCTCTACCATTCTAGTTACTTTATCGCAGAGGATCTCATCTGTAAGAGTTTGAACATTACTGTCTCTATTATCTCATGAATGAGGCATAGTCAAAAGGTTTAGAGCAGTGCACGAATCAAAAGAGAGCTCTCATATAGTTTAACTCTATCACATGAATTTTGAATATGAAAGAAGTGAGATAATTCCTAATGTCCTATAGCTCCTGCTTATGAAGTGTGGTCGACAACACACACATAAACAAGACTTTATTAGACATGACTTCATAGACTCCCTAGGATACTCAAACTCTGTGCTCTAAACCAAGATTGTCATAACTCGGGAGGGTACCCTAGATATAACTGGCACTCAGACACTATTGCTAGTCACCAAGCGAACCACTTGGCCTTATCACATTCATTCTATCAATAAACTTAAGACAATCAATGGAAGACTAAGAAAAATAATGGGTAAATCTTATCTAGCCTCAAAATAATATCAATAAATAAAAAGTCTAGAAGAAAGAACTAGCTCAACAAGTCTTAACATCAACATTCAACTTTAGTCCATGAAGCCTTTATCACTATCAGTTGGTGCCAATGACCGATCGGTGGCTACCTCAACTCAATAAATAATAATGCTAATCAAATCTAACTCTAAAATCAAGATGAAAATAAATGTAATGATCCTCCAAAGTAAGGGAGGCTCACCAAATCAGCTAAACTGCTCAGATCCTCAACCATGCGCCTATTAACGATCTATAATCTCTATATCTATATCATGAAATGATGCAGCTCTAAGTGGTGTCAATACTTGGAATGTACGATATGTAAAATAGCTGAATGAAATAAAAACAGATAGAATAATATGGAACAACAGTCAACTCAGAATAATAACAAATTAGCATGTTAAATGTCTATCTAAAGCAAGAATAAAGATTAGACAAGTGACCCATCAACCAATCAAATCTCATCAATTAAATTATGGCTCATCTTAAAGGAACTCGACTCCACACATCGCATCACTTCTTATCACATCTTGACACAAAGTACTTAAGGTGGGAACTTTTTGGGCGTTTCTCTTATCCGAAAATAAACACTTATGAGTCTGTAATTATACAATAAGTCACCATTTTTTCCCCAGCCATTCCATACTTCCTAGGTAGGGAACGAATCGAATACACTAGGGACCACTAGCAAATCAAAACAAGTCCTGTATTATTTCAGGGACTCTATCAAATGGGAACCTCAACATAATGTAATGTGATGATACTAATCCTCACCTGCGCTTGGCTGAGTAGTTTGACGAGTGCGAGTTGCATTAATCCTAACTTTTTCGATGCTCGATACTTCTCCCAAGAGTCAATTCTCATAAGACAATCAATCCAGTCAATTCAATTAAGCCAGCTCGATCAACTCATCTCAAAGCAGCCTCATAGAGGCACTTACCATTCAATTAGTCTCATAGAGACTCTCATCATCTCATTAATCAACATCTCAATTAGCTCAAGGCTTAGAACATTTATTAGAGAACAATCAAATAGACAAATCACTAGAGTTCATTTAGGAAGACCATGGACCATCAAATACTATCAATCTTTTATCATTTTTACATTTATATTCACAATCTCTATCAACATTCTCAATCAAGGCTCTAGACTCAATCTCTATCTTTGTTCATGCAATCTTTTTGAAATAACAAGTAGGATTTATGCAATAATTTATGTAAAAACATCCCGTTCAAGAAAAGAGCTTATGATCATAATCAAACATATGAAAATACATATAATAATATAGTTTTCAAGAATTAATCAAGAATTATATATTTGAACTCATGAACTTTCAACTTTCTTCTAAGGTCATCTATGGGGCACATAAGAAAATAATCTCATGCTTTTAGTTTAGCTTTACATAATTGGGGTGAAGCTTTAATGATCAATCTTTAAGAATTCTCCTTGAATTTCCCCCAATCAAGCTTCTCTCTTCTCTTCCCTCAAGCCCTAATCTTTCAGGTGTTTAGAAAGGACTTAGAATGGGGTTTAAGATCCTCTTTATACATCAAAATTACCTAATTTGATAATGTTTTGAGTTTAGGAGGGGTTAAGAATTGATCAAAATGCCCCTCAAATTAAAAAGAAAAATTCCACTAAAAAATACCCAGTCCGCGTTGTGGACTGGGCGCGTACATATATAATTTTTGACTGAAAATTTAAAATATGTTGAAAAACTATTTTTCTATGAAAATACTCATAAATCATATATTTCAGATGCATTTTAAGGGTTTTTTTTGTAAATTATTTTTCGATCGATTTTTTAATTTCATAGAAAAAGTAGAAAAAATATAGGTGTTGGTCCGCATCCCAGGCACGTCGCGCCGTGCATCAACACTATTTTTGAGTTTCAGATTAAAAAACTATTTTTTGATCCAATGGCTCTAAAAATCGACCAAGACTATTTTTCCATTGAATTTTTCATGTTGATTGCATATTCGCCCTCAGATTTGCAAACACAGCATTAGAAGACGTATTATGCGCACGTCTATCCTCTATGGGTATTTTGATAATTTTTTTGGGTGTTACACCCAAACTTCTTTTACTCCTTGATTTATGAAATTAAGCTTACTTTGAATATGTGTCTTATGAATTATTATTTATTTAATTCAATTGAGATATGAGCTATGTTTAATTAATATTTTTAAAGTGATTTAAGTCCTAATATGTTGAATTACATAGATGTTATAAAGATTTGAATATGTGTGTTCCTTTTAAAGGTTGATTTAAGGATGGACAATCTAAATTGTGATTTTAATGTGAATTTACTTATGGATTTACTTGAATTTCATATTATATTGTTGATTTAAGTATGAATCTTTATTGCCCATGCTATTCTCTCATCATTCATGGCATAAGCATATATGAGAATTAATTTTCATTAAGATTATGAAGTGGGTTAAGGCGCAATTATATTTATGAATATGATTTTGATGAAAGTATAGTTATGACAAGAATGTAATCACATAAATATCTATGATATGACTCATTGATCAACTCCAGGTGTTTGCACCAATATAATTTATGTGAATGTATTATTTCTATGCATGAAAGTGTGAATTGAAGTATCATTTGGCTCTTTATCCAAAGTATGAAAGATTATGAAGAATGTTTGGCTTTTCAGCCTAAGTATTTATTGTAATGATTTGAAATGACTTGTGCCACTTTCAAAGAATATATATATATATATACGTAATCTTTTGGGATGATGACTTAGCAATGACTGGACTTGTGGGAAAGGGGCTATCTCCAAGGGTCCGGCACTCAAGTCCCATAACTATGTGCTAAAAATAGGTATATGTTTATGGTAGTCTTTTATCGAAATGGGGGTGCCCGTAAGGTATGGTTACAAATATGTTGTGATGGAGAAAAATCCTATCCAAAATTGGGGTGGCCATAAGGAAGGTTATTTCTCTAGAATGGGGGTGCCCATAAAGAGAAGTGTGATCTACCTTTGGCAAGTAGATCACCTTTTCATTCAGTATGTGAAAGATAGCTTGCATGGTCTTACATGTCTACTGAGGTCACATCCCCTCTATGTGGAAGTATTATGGGATTTCATGCATCACAGATTTCGTAACATATTGATATATCACACTTCACTGCTTATACACTTCTTTCTATATATGTGCCCTTGTCATCTAACATTGAATGCTGGTTTAATGAGCTCATATGCATTGCATGCTTGCATACTTAATACATTCAAATGTACTAGCGCATACTCTTTGCCTACATGATCTAACAATGTAGGAACTGGAGACTATCTTCATCCACCTCGTGACGACTAGCTTGGATTGTGAAAGTTGTTGTGGTAAGTCCTATCATCCAAGGACAAGACATATTCCATCTACCTACTATGTTGCTTCAGCTTATGTTTTATTTACTTTGAGGGTGAGCCTGAGACATATCTTGGTCGCCGTCCTATTCTATGTCTTAGAGGCATTGTTGGACAATATGTAGACTCTTGTGCGGATTTGTGCTATGTATTGCTATTTAGAGATTATGATTATGACTATCTATTGATTATTAATACTATGATGATTTTCTTATAATGAGATGTGTATATGTGGAAAATCCTAAGTCTCATTCTATCCCCATAGCGTGAGTCCTACTTTCTTGTCCCTTAGAACTCTGTGTTTACTACTTCATTAATCGCTTCTGAACTAATAATGTGAATGTGGATACTTTCACGCTTGTTTGGGGACTCTGGAATTTTTATTCGCCATGTTACTCCTATACTCTAGGTCTGGGTCATGACAACTCAACAGTTCTAGTCCAAGCATAATCATCTCATAATCCAATCTCAATAATGGAATCAAGTCATAACCACAGGATGGAATGATATGATATATAGTAAAATGATATGAAAATAAATGATAAAATACAACGATAGATAATTGTGACATATGGATGTCCTATGATACACATCCACTGATATAATAAGTTAGGAAACCCTAACATAAATGTCCATATACATACACATATAACCTACCAGCATCGCATTGAGAATACACAACAAGTTTCAAGAATCAAAAGTATTATATTTTGACAGCACATCACTAGGAAGCTATCTTACTAAATGCTTACTATCATGGATTCTTGAATCTACATCATAAAATGATGCAGTACGAAAAGGCATTAGTATATGGAATGTACAGTATATAAAGTGACCAAAAGAAAAACTAAGGATATGATGCTTAACTAAGAAAATAACACTAGCATCATCAATGTAATATAAGTAAAACATCTGATTTAATGTATGCATAAATGCAACTCATTTTATATCTAAAAATAATTTGTACCTTAGCTTGACATGGACAACCATCATTATGAGTCTTGTTATAATACAACCTCTTGCCAATATTGCAAGAGGCATCCCATAAATTGCTAGGGTAAGGGATGAAGTGTTGGGAATCCACATAAATTGGGCCATGTCAGTGACATATGAGGAGTTATACACTTTGTACAATCCTATCCTACACTGGCTATGTAATTTACGGGTTCAAGTTAGCATTACTCTCACTCATATCAGTTCCAATACTATTCCTAGAATAACTTTTATAATGCTCATACTTTAAAAGTAAAATTACTCAAAATACTTTCTTAATCTATTGGGACTTAGGCCAACTTATCTTTTCTCAACTTGGGTTTTTTCTTTGACTGAAAGATGTATCAATGTAATATATCTCAAAAACATAATTTTTTGACTCAACTATCTTGTAAATACAAATGCTTTAAATACTTCATGAACTAAACTTGATACTATGGACATAATATCTTTCATAAAATATATAGGGTTCTTACAAATCCAACAATAACTACTACAAGAAAATAGGCCTTAAACGAGGGAAAACTTCGTGACTAAAAGTATAAATCCGATCATTAGTAGTCAACAACGATCGATTAAAATCCGACTATCATCGCTCATTAAAAGCTTCATCGTTAAAAGTTTAGCGACCGGATTAAATTTGGTCATTAAAAAAGCTTTAACGATGACAAAAATTCTTGTCCTTGTACCTCTTTTCAGCAACCAAATTTTTTCTTCATAAATTGATATTCTAGTTATTAAAAAAATAAGGCAAGCTAGGTGTACATCCTGGGAAGAGCCCGACCACATGTATCTATTGTACAATAGTCTTACCTTATATTTCTGCCAGAGGATGTTACTAAAGTTTGAACTAATGACCTTCTGGTCATGCGACAACAACTTTACCAATAATTTCAAGGCTCCCTTTAGTTCTAGTTATTAAATCCTTAATTATAACCACAAATTAGATCAGCAAAAGTGCATATATACCCAAACACATATACAAATACGTGTACATATGAAAACATACAAATTGATTATACTCATATTAAATTTCATAGTAACTATAAAGAATGTTATTATGTAACATTACAAAAAAATATAGACATACAAATTGTATGATAATTATATTTTTAACTCTTAGTAATAGATCTTTTCTTAAATGTGAAATGCATTCTTCCTATGCTTCAAAAATTTTTCGTTGCTTGTACTTTTTTTACACTTTCTTTGAGGATGGGTTCTTCAAATTGCATGATCTGTCAAAAGACAAATATAAAAACTTCATCTAAGGTTATTAATAATAATACTCCTAACAACTATTATCTTGTTTTTTCTTTTTCTCAAAATAAAATATTAACTACAATAAAATATAAACATTGTTTCTATTCTCACAATCAAATAAAAAAAAGTTGGGCTTTCTAGTTCTAAACACAAAGTTCTTTGTTTTGTATTTTGCACCTTAAGTTATTGACTTTTATCACATTGATTCATGGATAAAACCCCAACTTCTTTTAGTTTCACAATTTATATTAATAGTATTCACCTAATATATATAATTTAACATTATTAAAATATTATGTGATACAAATCAATTATATCATCCTAAATTTTAAATAATAAAAAATCACGATCTCTTAATTAATTTAGTAGTTGACTATATGTCATGTAAAGTTTTTTAAATTGTCTATTTGTAAACTTTCACTTTATACTTTTCTAACTCAAACGAATGATTTTTCTTTGTATACACCTGTTAGTTTCACAAATAATAATGAAAAAAGAAAAGTCAACACAATATATATTTTTATTGGAAAAAATATTATTACTGAATACTGATTCTTAAGTGTATTGATCGACGTAATTTACAAGTAGAGAAACATCTATCCTCTTGAGAAGATTA
Organism: Solanum sejunctum; assembly: GCA_025642045.1. Classification (NCBI taxonomy): domain Eukaryota; kingdom Viridiplantae; phylum Streptophyta; class Magnoliopsida; order Solanales; family Solanaceae; genus Solanum; species Solanum sejunctum. Next base: position 31,803 of record JAOTQJ010165535.1, on the reverse strand, counting down.
TTTACAACCTAGTTAATATAACTTTGCTACCTTAAATTAATCTCATAAGCTCGTAATTATTATTTAATATTATTACTTCTATTTTTAATTTTTGGTTTCATAATGTTGTTGTTGGTTTCATTATAATTGTTTATTTTGAGCTACTTGATCTTGCATCTTTAGAAAGGTCAAATAAAGATGAATAAATTGTCTCTCAAAATAAAAACATATATAGAAACTACATCAAGAAAATATTTAAGTTAAAAAAAATTGGGCCAAAAAGATTTTAACTAAATTCTTTTATAATATTTTAAAAATTTATATGATTGACTACAATAAGAATGATGATAGAGTTATTAGAAAATAATACATTAATATTTTTTTTGATTAACCTTTTTTAATTTTGAAAATAAAGAAAATTATAAAAGATGGAGGATTCTTATCATAATAATGGAATGATTAATAAAATACCACTGTTACACTTATAACATGATTTAGTCTGATATTTTTGCATTCATATTAATTAAAAAATATTTTTATACTAACTAATATGTTTTAATGATGGGATGTTATATTTTTAATGATCAAATTTATCCCCTTATTAATGTTAAATTAAACTTTGTCTTTAACAACCGAAAAAAATTGATCACTATAAGTATATTTATAACGACCGAAAAAAATTTGGTTGCTATAAGTATATATATATATAACGACTGAAAAAAAATTTAGTTGCTATAAGTATATTTATAACGGCTGAAAAATAATTTGATCGCTATAAGTATATTTATAACGATCGAAAAAAATTTGATCGCTATAAGTGTATTTATAATGAACAATTCATTTTCCTTCGTTAAGAAGTAGTTGTTAAAAGTCTTTCTTCTTATAGTGTATGTAATCTTGACTCAATAACTTAATTCAGTAGTAAATTAGTAAAGACCATAATTTTCATCAAGAAAAGTACATCAATAAGTATCTCAATGAAATTAACTAGAAATTGAGAAAACATGATCTCGACTCATAAATTTGATCTTGGGTGGAAATTAGTAATTAGAGATACTAAATCAAATGTAGAATAACTTTTGGAGTGTCTTATATACCGGGAAGAGAAGATTCTTAAAGAACTTTGGAGAACTAATTAGCTTCTCTTGAAACCCTAGTTTTCTCCTCTTGAAACAAAGTTTCTACATTTGGAGAATGTTTTGAGTGTAATAAAGCTAAAGGTTAGTATTTAGGGATTTAATTAGGTGAAGAATTGATAACTTTAGTCTTAAATGGTGAGAAAGGATGAAAATACCCTTTCTTAAAAACACTGTCCAAGTCATCGTTGGGACTATCTACAGTACATAGAACCTTATACGGACCGTAGAATTCACTCGTAGAAACTGAGGTGGTACAAACCGTAGAATCCATTTATAGAAACTGAGGTAGAGTTTTGGGTCCTGAAACTCAGTCTACAGGCCCAAACTATGAGCCGTAGAAGCTTTTACGACTTGTAATTGGGTCCTTAGAGTTTGGGAGCCAAACATGGACTTGCAGGAGTCATTCCACGAGCTGATAGTATGGGTCATAGTTCAATCTACGACTCATAAATTAGGTTTGTAGAATCAACTCTACTCTGGCGGTCCATATTAAAATTGTTATAAATTCTTGCTTCAAACTTCAAATAAGGCAAAATTGATGATTTTGGAAAGATAATTCAAAGATCTTTAATTTGATATATTATAAGACACCTAATTTTTTGTGTGCTGAGTGTTATGATCATTTATAGTTGACTCTTGCATAATTTAATTCGAAAAACTTAATCAATAGGAAAGTTTGAACTTGACGAAGTACTAGAGGTCTCTTAAGAACCTAATCCACTTCTAATGCACTTCACAGATATAGGAATGAGCTTTAAAATATGGATACATGTAATATATCACTAGATTCAATCTTATAGACTTACGACATAAAAAATTTAGAGCTTATGAATAGAGTTGTGGGAAGTTCCAATTAGATCATGTAAATATTAATATAAAATCATGACAATTTTAATCCACGCAAATTTAATTTTTCAAAATATTAAAATAATACTAACAAGGTTGTAAACGGTAATAAATTACTGTAAGAAACCTCCACAAATTTAAGGGTAATTTGTGGTTGTTGTCATGAAGGTTTGATAAAACCATCCTAAATATTTCCGTGGTAAAGGTAATTTTAATATTTTTATTAAAAAAATTGCCACAATTCAAGTGGTGGAGGTCAAGAATTACCACAATATTGACAAAGTAAACCCTACAAAATTGAGCATTTTATTCTAGTGTGTATATATATATATATTTGTGTTAGTGTATCTTTATGACGTTATCTTTTATGCTTTTCTCCTTGATACTTTCTTGACATACCCGAGTAGCAGTTAATGGAATGATCTTTTACCTACTGTTAATTCTAATATTATGACATTATTTTTTTATTTACTTTTTTAATCACAAATGACTATGCAAAACATCCAAACATGAAACAATTTTTAAACTAATATGTTGGGCATGTGCCACTATTATCCTAATGTTTAACATTTTGAAGTTAATTAAAGTTATAGTTATTAACTTTTTATTTATTTGTAATTGGTAAAAAAAATAATATCTAGTATTTTGAAATGACTAAAAGTTTGCTTGTTAAATCTTTTTTGATTTGAACTATATTTTTCACGAACCAATCGGATCACGACTAAAGGGAAGTAAAAACAGATTAAAAGTAATCCACAAGACTTAATATGAAATACCAAAATCTGGAGTCATGAGTACAAGAGCATCTACAGTAGTCTGAAAGAGTAAATACAACTGTCTCAAATAGAAATACAAAGTTGTCTGAAAATATTTAATTCAATATATGACATAGAAAGCAACAAAGGAAATCTCAAAAGATCCACGACGACTCGAACTCTGAGCTTCACTACCAAGATCTGGGATAGATGTAAGAAGACTCTGTAAAGTGAGATCAACTACCCTAATGGTCTCCCCGTGCTCGATCTGCAGGGAGAAAACCAAGTAGGGATAAGCACACCAAAATATACCCAGTAGGTTCAATCAACTAGGTAAGAGAAATTGAACAAGTATGTAGTAATGAAGAGTCCTATCACATGCAACAAAAGGGTTAGTACCCAATATACATATAAACATATATAGATACAATAATAATCAATGATGCAATGCAAGTGAAATATATAAATGCAATGCACAGGGTGAAATCACTACCACCTCGAGGCTGGTGTATACATTTACCAAACTAATGCTACTAGGTAGAACCCATGGGGGTCTCATCAGATCATACATCAAATGTCTCTCAACCTTGCGACTTGCCGTGATCAATGGGTGTCACAATATCTTAGCCTTGCCACTTTCCCGTGGTCAAGAGGTTTGAATAGTGGTACCATCTTTGCTTTGTCACCTGCTCGTGGTCAAGGGGTTTTATAAAAAGTTCGTATAGTATCCCAAAAGTGGTAGATCCCACCCTTTTCGCCTTCCTAGGCAATAGGTTTTATAAAAAGGGTAACACAATGTCTCATTCCTTGCCATCTGCCCGTGGTCAAGGGAGTGTACACAAAGAATATAAGATGACTGAATGCAAATGTCATAATTCACAATGCATAGAAATAATATAATATACTAAGGGATAGATAATAGTCATGTAATCAGATGGGCAACGCCAAGTGTCTCAACTGCTATCACAATAACATTAACGAGTCTTAAATTACCACAATTTCCCAAAAGCCAAATATATTGATCACACCGGACACCACAAGTCCCGAGATATCCATAAGAGTGTACAATACCTCAATCATTGCAACATGCCCACGGTTAGGTGGATGGTACAAGTGCAACATGGAGTGAATGCATGTCAATGGCACAAATCAAGATAAATAGTAGATCATGATAAGAACATCATTAAATAACCATCACAGAATCATGAAGAATAATAACAAGTGCCATAACTAGTACCAAAGATCATCAACATGCCTTAGAGCATCATATTTACATTAACTGTCAAGTGTACAAACGAAATGATCCCAAAAAGTGCCCAAAAATGTGCCCCAGAATGACGGGAGTTTTCAATTTCCATATATCTAAATTCGTTCATTATTTCGAAAATCTGACTTCATATTTGTGGTCAGAGGGTCAAAATTAGGTTAAAAAGGGTCTAACCTTGATTTAAGTGCAAAAGAATAGCAATTATAAATTTTTAAATGACAAATTTCACAGAGCTTTCCATGATGCTTCCATGACATGACTTGGGAATGCTTTAGTACAAATCTCTCTCTGTGTCCTTTTCGCAATGCGAAGATGTGTTTTTCGCCTAGCAGTTTTTCTTGTGTGGCCCAAAATATTCTAAGCATTGGGCCTAAGTTCCCAAATGTGTTCTTATTTGTACTCAGTCAAATTTTACCCTTATATCATCCTAAACATTTTCAAATACTCCCCAAAATACTTAACCATATTTTCACTCCAAATTCCAAGACTCAAAACCCTCATCCGAATTTAAGGATTCTCTTCAAGCTTCAAGTCTCCTTTGTCAACCTTCACCAAGAACTTCTCCAAAGCTAAGGTATGTGGTGTTGAACCATTGGGTCCTCTCACCCATGGTGTCTACATATTATTTTTACTAATATTACATGATTTAAAGTTGATTTTACTTGTGGATCTTGTATATTGAGAAATTTACTGCACAATAATTTTAGTTCATAAAAATATGGTTGTTTTAGCATGTTTTGAGCTCTACATCTTGGATCTAATATTGGATTTGATGAGGGGTTTTGATGTGAATGTCTTGGCGTGTTGCAAGGTGTGGATTGATGGTTTTATTACAAAATTTTGTTGTATGATTTAATGTCTAAATTGCATGATCTTTTACCCCCATTACACCCCCCCAAGGAGTTTGATAAAATGTCCAGCTAGGGTTTTTTGATGTTGAAGGTCCAAAAAATGAGATATGATATGAGTGATGTTATGATGATGAGATGAGCATATGTATATGATGAATCCTATATAAAGTGTAGAACTCGACCATGCCCAATCTGGGGGGTCTAGAGCCTAGATAACCTAGATGAGGGTTAATACTCATCCACCTAAGTGATGGGGTGGCAACATCTCTAACCTAGATGGGGGTTAGTACTCATCAACCTAGATAAGGGTTAGTACTCATCTACCAGGGTGATGGGGTGACATCATCATCAACCTAGATGAGGGTTACTACTCATCTACCTAAGTGATGGGGTGGCAACATCACTAACCTACCAAAGGTTCATACTTTGAAAATCTAGCTTAGTCTATTCTACCTATATGATATTCTATATGAGATTGGGTTACTAAAGCATGTTTTACTTATGCATTGATCATACACGTCATATTGTTATTTCATACCTGTTGCCTAATGTTATGCATATTGATTGTGAAGCTCATCTCTTGTTGCATTGCATACCACATACTTAGTACATTCAAAAGTACTAATATATACTCTTGCCTATATGATATCACCATGTAGGAATCGGTATCCAAGTTGATCATCCTCCTTCTCCCTGTTGTTAGACGGTGCTATTCCAAGCTTGTTGGTGAGTCCTCCATTTCAGGGACCTTGGTTTATATTTTCCTCTTATCTATGTATTGAGACACTTTTTCATGTTTTATTTGACTATGAGGGTGATCCCAGTTACTTTATCTTGTCTCCCGTCTATCTATGTATTTAGAGGTGTTTGTTGGACAAGTTGTGTATTTATGATATAAGCCATGACTCCTTGTCTTGAAATGTTGTTGTTTTGGCAAGTTTTCCCTTAGCCCTAATTCCCCATCCTATTCTATATGTCATTTATATGCTTCCAAGATGAAGGATGTGTAATAATATACTATGAGGCTTATTTAGGGTTCCTTCGGGTTCTCCATCCACCGATCACATCTAGTCCCTAGGCTTGGGTCGTGACAAACTTGGTATCAGAGCATTGGGTTGATAGATCCTTAGAGTCCAAAACACCATATCAATTAGAGTCCTATTCATGGTTGTGAAGCACGCCATGACTATGAATAAGAGACTATAAGACGTTTTAGAAAATGTTTTCCTTTTTGATGTTCTAAGTCGTGCTATAGAGTAGTGATAAGTTTTTCCTCCCTAATGATTGTTCTTTGCTATGCTAGATCATACTGGATACTAGAGGAAGACAGGCTTAAACTCTCGGGGAGCAACCTATCAATGGTGATATGCGGGATGCTCTTACTATGCTTGCCCAAGTAGTGGCCAACCAAGACCAATAAGGGGCCCAAGCCCCTCATGCTAATACCCTCGGAGCTAGGGTAAGGGACTTCATGAGGATGAATCCTCCAGTTTTCCATGGGTCAAAAGTAGATGAAGATCCACAAGAGTTTATTTATGAGATCTATAAAATCTTTTCTATCGTGGGTGTTAGGCCAAATGCGAAGGCGGAGCTGGCGACGTACCAACTCAAGGGGGATGCCCAAATTTGGTTTGATCAATGGAAGGGTGAGAGGGTAATGGTTATGTGGTGCTTTGGTAGGAATTCAAATTGGCCTTCCTTAATTAATTCTTCCCTTTTGAGCTTAGGAAAGCAAAGTTGGTTAAGTTTATGAAATTGAAATAAGATGGTATGAGTGTGAGGGAGTATGCCCTTAAGTTTAATCAACTTTCAAAGTATACCCCTTACTTGGTGGCCAATCCTAGGTCAAGGATGAATAAGTTTGTTATGGGTGTCTTCGATTTGGTAAGTGAAAAGCGTCGATCCACCTTACTTATTAGTGATATGGACTTGACTCGGTTGATGAAATATGCCAAGCAAATGGAAGAAGAAAGGTTGAGAAAGAGAAGGGGCCAGGAGGCCAAGAGAGGTCATATTAGGGGCAAGTTCTATAGAGATGGTTGATTTCATCAAGGCCAAGGGCTTCCTCATGCTACAAATAGGGGGTTTGCCAATGACTTATCTAGGCTTCAAGGTGTTAGTGGTGCGGCTCCCATTAATGTGTGTACTACATGTCGGAAGAGTTATAAGGTCCCATGTATAAGGGGTTCTAATGCATGTTTTGAATGTGAGGAGATTACTCACAAAAGCATAGATTGTCCAAAGAAACCGTGGTAAGGTTCGGGTTGCAAATGCAGTTCCATTGGGTAGACGTGGTCCTTAAGGTGGTGTACCAAGGCACAATCGATTCTATGCTCTACATAAGAGGTAATGGGTTGGTGAGGTCCCCGATGTTGTTACCAGTATGTTGAAAATCTTTGATCTTGATGTGTATACGTTGATTGATCCGGGTGCCACCCTTTCCTTCGTTACCCCCTTTGTTGCTAAAAAGTTCCATGTTGAGTGGGAGTTGTTGCATGAGTCATATGAGGTGTCTACTCCTATTGGTGCATCTATTTTTGCTAGGAGGGTGTATAGAAATTGTTCGGTTTGCATCTTGCATAAAATCCTACCTTGTGATCATGTTGAATTAGATATGGTTAATTTTAATATTATTCTTAGGATGAATTGGTTGCATGCATACTATGCTTTTATTGATTGTAGAACCCGTAGGGTCAAGTTTTAATTCACAAATGAACCCGTCTTTGAGTGGGAAAGTCATGATGTTATAGTAAGGGGTAGGTTCATCTCATACATTAAAGTCCATAGGTTGATTTCGAAGGGATGTTTATATCATCTTGTGAGAGTCAAAGATGTGGAGTCCAAAGTCTCTTCCATTGAGTCGATTCAAGTTGTAAATGAGTTTCATGATGTCTTCCAAAATGTCCTTCCCAGTGTCCCTCCCGAAAGAGGGATAGTTTTGGCATAGGTCTCCTTTCTAACACACAACCTATCTTTATTCCCCCTTATCGTATGGCACAGGCATAGTTGAAGGAGTTAAAAGAGCAATTGAAAGATTTGTTGGAGAAAGTGTTTATTAGACCTAGCCAATCACCTTGGGGTGCACCAGTGTTGTTTGTAAAGAAGAAAGATGGGTCACTTAGAATGTGTATTGACTACCGGCAAATCAATAGAGTCATTATAAAGAATAGATATCCTCTTCCAAGGATTGATGACTTGTTTGACCAATTGCAAAGGGCTAGTTTTTCCTCTAAGATTTATCTTTGGTCTGGGTACCAACAAGTGAGGGTGGGGGAGTGTGATAATTCCAAGATGGCCTTCTGAACTAGATATGGACACTATGAATTTATGGTGAAGTCCTTTGGGTTGACTAATGCATCGACCATCTTCATGGACCTAATGAATAGGGTCTTCAAACCCTACCATGATTCCTTTGTTATAGTTTTCATTGATAATATTTTGATCTATTCCCGTAGTAGAGAAGAACATACGGGTCATTTGAGGATTGTGTTGCAATGATGGAGGAGAGATTTTATGCTAAATATGACAAGTGCCAATTTTGGTTGAAGGAGTTTGCATTCTTGGGTCATGTGGTGTCGGGGGATGGTATAAAAGTGGATCCTAAGAAAACCAATATGATTAGGAATTGGCCTAGATCATTAACCGTGTCGGATATAGGAGTTTCTTAGGCCTTGTGGGTTACTATAGAAGGTTTGTGAATGGGTTCTCCTCCATTGTCCCTTATGACAAAATTGACTCAAAAGAAGGTTAAGCTTGTGTGGACCGATGAATATGACAAAAGCTTCCAAACATTGAAAGATATACTTGTCTACGCTCCTATATTGTCATTACCGGATAGGCTTGAGGGTTTCGTTATGTATTGTGATGCATCTAGAGTTGGTTTTGGTTGTGTATTAATGCAAAATGGTAAGGTCATAGCCTATGCTTCTAGGCAACTCGAAGTGCATGAAAGGAACTACTCTACCCATGATCTTGAATTAGCCACTGTGGTGTTTGCATTAAAAATTTGGCGTCATTATTTATATGGGGTATATGTTGATGTTTTCACCAATCATAAGAGCCTTCAATATGTCTTCACTCAAAAAGATCTCACCTTGTGGCAAAGAAGGTTGCTAGAACTCCTTAAGGAGTATGACATGAGTGTGCATTACCATCTGGGTAAGGCAAATGTTGTGTCGGATGCTTTGATTTGGGTGTCTATGGGTAGCCTAACTCATATGGATAGCGGTGATAGCGAGGTGCATAGATTAGCTAGATTGGGGATGAGGTTGGAAGATATGGGTAATAGTGTAGTTGTTGTTAATGGTTCCAAATCTTCTTTAGTTGATGAGGTGATAGCAAAACAAGATCTAGACTCCTCTTTGCTTGAATTGAAGGCCATGGTGAAAGAGGGGAAAATAGAGGTTTTCTCCCAAGGGGGAGATGGGGCCCTTAGATACCAAGGTAGATTGTGTATGTCATATGTTGATGGTTTGAGAAGAGAATTCTTGATGAAGCCCATAATTCCTTTGATTCTATCCACCCCGGTTCCACCATGTATAGAGACTTGAGGAATATGTATTGGTGGGGAGGCATGAAGAGAGATATTGCTAAACTTGTTTCTGGTTACTATAGTTGTCAACAAGTCAAAGCCAAACATTAAAGGTCAGGTGGCCTTTAATACATAGAGATTCCTACATGGAAGTGGGAGGTGCATAACATGGATTTTGTGGTTGGGTTGCCCAAGACTAGGAAAGGTTTTGATTCCCTATGGGTGGGGGTTGATAGGATGACAAAATTGGCTCACTCTACATATGGGGCTGAAGAGTGTGCAAGGTTGTACATCCATGAGTTAGTGAGGTTACATGGGGTTCCTTTATCCATTATATCGGATCGTGGTGCACAATTTACTTCACACTTTTGGAAATTGTTTCAAAGGGGTCTTGGTACGAAAGTTCACCTTAGTATGGCCTTCCACCGTCAAACAGATGGACAAGCCGAAAGGACAATTTAAACACTTGAGGATATGCTTAGGGCTTGTGTCTTGGAGCTTAAAGGTAGTTTGGATGACCATTTTCCATTGATTGAGTTTGCCTACAACAATAGCTATCACTCTTGCATAGGTATGACTCCTTTTGAGGCTCTTTATGGAAGGCATTGTAGATCGCCAGTGCATTTGTTTGAGGTTGGAGAGGTAGCTTTATTGGGGTCAGATCTGGTTATGGATGCTCTTGAGAAGGTTAAGATGATTAGGGAAAGGTTGACGATGGTCCAAAGACGTCAAAAATCCTAGGCTGATGTGAGAAGAATAGACCTAGAATTCCAAGTAGGTGATTGGGTTTATTTGAATGTTTCTCCAATGAAAGTTGTAGTCTGCTTTGGTAAAAAGGAGAAGTTGATTCCATGGTACGTTAGTCCTTAAGAGGTGATTAAGAGGGTTGGCAAGGTAACTTATGAGTTGAAGTTGCCTAGTGAAATGAATTCGGTCCATCCGGTGTTCCATGTCTCTATGTTGAGAAAATGTATTATTGATCCTAATGCCATTGTACCTCTTGATGTTGTGGGTGATGTAGAGTATAACTTAACTTATAAGGAAATCCTAGTTCAAATGTTTTATACGCAAGAGAAGAGATTGAGGAACAAAGAAGTGGCATCCGTTAAGGTCCTTTGGAGGAACCAACGAGTCAAAAGTGCTACTTAGGAGGCCAAAGCGGACATGCAAAAGCGGTACCCTTATGTTTTTCTCTCCACTCAAGCCTAAGGTACTAACCCTAAGTTTCATAGGTGATTTCAAGTCCTACATTTCAGCCCCTATGTAATTAATATACATTCATGTTTAAAGTGGTAAACTTATATGATTTTACACTTATGTTGAGGGTTTGAAAATGATGTTTTACATGTTATGTAGCATTCTTGTTGGGGCTAATTTGTTCATGATCACTCTTGTCTTGTACCTCTCTCTTACAGTTGGGGACAAATGTTCCCAAGGGGGAGATATTGAAACGACCCCAAAAAGTGCCCAATAACGTGCCTCGGAATGCTTGAAATTTCAATTTCCATATATCTAAAGATTTATTTCTTATTTTAAAATTTTAACTTCATATTTGTGATTAGGGAGTCAAAATTAGGTGAAAAAGGGTTTAACCTCGATTTAAGAGCAAAAGAATAGCAATTATAAATTTTTAAGTGACGAATTCCAGAGAGCTTTCCGTGATACTTCCACGATGCGTCTTGGGCATGCTTTATTACAAATCCCTCTTTGCGTTCTCTCTACGACATGAAGATGTGTTTTTCGCCTGCAATTTTTCTTGTGAGGCCCAAAATATTCTAAGTGTTGGGCCCAAATTTCCCAAACGTGTTTTTATATATACTTAGTCAAGTTTCACCCTTATATCATCCTAAACATTTCCAAATACTCCCCAAAACACTGTCATATTTTCACTCCAAATTCCAAGACTCAAAACCCACATCCTAATTTAAGGGTTCTCTTCAAGCTTCAAGTCTCCATTATCAACCTTCACCAAGAACTTCTCCAAAGCTAAGGTATGTGGTGTTGAACCATTGGTCCTCTCACCCATTGTGCCTAAGTCTCCTTTTTACTAATATTACATGATTTAAAGTTGATTTTATATGTGGGTCTTATATATTGAGAAAATTATTGCACAGTGACTTTAGTTTATGAAAGTATGGTTGTTTTAGCATGTTTTGAGCTCTAAATCTTGGATCTATTGTTCAAATTGATTAGGGGTTTTGATGTGAATATCTTAGGGTGTTGCAAGGTGTGGATTGATGGTTTTATTGCAAATTTTCTTGCCTAATTTCATTTGTAAATTGCATGGTCTTTTACCCCTTTTACACAGCCCCAAGATGTTTGATGAAATGTCCGGCTAGGGTTTTTTGAGGGATTGAAGGTCCAAAGCGTGAGATATGATATGAATGATGTTATGATGATGAGATGAGTTTATTTATATGTTGAATCCTACATAAAGTGTAGAACTCGACCATGCCTAATCCGAGGGATCTAGCATCCTGATAACCTAGATGAGGGTTAGTACTCTTCTACCTAAGTGATGGGTGGAAACATCACTAACCTAGATAGGGCTTTGTACTCATCAACCGGGATGAGGGTTAGTAATCATCCACTAGGGTGATAGGGTGGCATCATCATCAAACTAGATGAGGGTTAGTACTTATCCACCTAGGTGATGGGGTGGTAACATCACTAAACTACCAAGGGGTTCATACTTTTGAAATCTGTTTTGGTCTCTTCTACACATATGATATTCTATATGAGATTGGGTTACTAAAGCATGTTTTACTTATGCATTGATCATACTTGTCATATTATTATATCATGCCTATTGCCTAATGTTATGCATATTGATTGTGAAACTTATCTCTTGTTGTATTGTGTCCCACATACTTAGTACATTCAAATGTACTAATGCATATTCTTGTCTACATGATATCACCATGTAGGAACCGGTTCCCAAGTTGATCTCTTCTTCCTCCACGTGGTTAGACGGTGCTATTCCAAGCTTGTTGGTGAGTCCTCCCTTTTGGGGACCTTGGTTTATGTTTTCTTGTTATCTATGTATTGATACTCTTTCTTATATTCTATTTGACTATGAGGGTGATCCCGATTACTTTGTCTTGGCCCCGCTCTATCTATGTATTTAGAGGTGTTTGTTGGACAAGTTCTGTATTTATGATATGAGCCATGACTCCTTGCTTGAAATTTTTTTTTTTTGGGCAAGTTTTCCCTTAGCCCCAATGCCCCATCCTATTCTATGTCTTCTATATGCTTCCGGGACCAAGGATGTTTAATCATATAAAATGAGGCTTGTTTGGATTTTCTTTGGATTCCCCATTCGCCGGTCACGTTTAGGCCCTAGGCTTGGATCGTGATAACAAACATCACCGGAACTTACTCATCCCAAATTATACACACGATCCTCAAAATACCATCAGGATTACCATGAAAATTTCCAAATAATAAAACAAGTGTCAAACTATCACAATAGTATCTAAAATATCTTAATTCTCAAGATTCTATCTCAATTAATCAACAGAGTCACAATTTACACAAATGTTGGCATAATCGGAATCACATTCCCATCACAATTCTATCATATCAACCATATACTCATGAATAACTCTAAATCTTACAATTATTGTATAAGTATATCTAATAACTGAAATTCAGTCACAAAAAGGATAGCTGAACCTACCTAGATGCAGAAATCGCACTCGGACAAGCTTTCCATTAACTCAATCCTCCAGACGATCACTAAATCAAGCAAATGCTATCAAAAATAGATACTACGCATCACAAGATGAATTTTGATACCAATATTGGCACAAATTAGGCTTAGGGGCAAAATGGTCAAATTTTAGGGCTAAAATTTGAAGTTTTGAATATGAAATTGACTTTAAATTTTGTGAATATACGCTAGAAAAGGAGGTTGTTTGCGAAAATCCCCCTAAAATTGAGTTCTAAATGAATGAGAAATTATCAATTAAAGTTTCTAAATAATAGACCAATAATCCCCAATTCTTGATATTCAAGATTATGAAATTCAAGACAATATCATAATAAAAGTCATGCAAAGTAATCAAAATGGTGATAGAAACACTCACCCTAAAGAAATCCACCAAAAGCCTCGTAAAAATTGCCTACCAAAGCTTGAAATTTGTGAAAATGAAAAAAAAATAGTATTTCTCTCATTTTAAAACTATTCAGGTATAAAATACACTCTGGGAACACAAGTTGGGCAACATAAATGTTGAGGAACATGCGAACAATGCTCCGCGAATATGGAGAAGTCTAATGACTGACCTCCATAAATGTGAAACCCCTGCCGTGAAGGCGGAGGCATGGGTGCGAACGTGGAGTATAATGGGCCTTTCACCAGAAACAACAACACACAACGCACATCAATAACTCAGAATGGACCCTTGAAATTCATCCAGAATCCAAATTTTACAAATCAAACATGATCTATACCATAAATAGCGATTCGGACTCAATGGAATAATCGAGAATCTATTTCAAGGCCTCCTCGCCACAATTACCAATGCAACTCAATAAAGTTAGTTTAAAATTTAAAATACCAAATGCCCTCAAAACTCCAAAAATTATGACAAGGCCATTTCTAGCGTTAGTTTCACCATCCGGAACTACTGGAACTGTCGAAAATTCGATCAAAGCTTCCAAACTTCAAATCTTGACCAGAGTCAAACTTTCTCTCTAAAAATAACTAAAAATATAACTTTGGGTCTAAAAAATTGCATTCTAACTCCAAACTCAGTTATGTAACTTCTCCTAGACTACATTTAACGTTCCAAAGCTGATGAAATCAATAGATCTCCGATCTGACACTTGAAACTCAGAATGGTATAAAACTTATTTTTTCAATATCTTATGCTTCCAAAAATATCAAAACTCATATTTTTCACTTTTAAAAAATATGATTTCACTTCCAACAATATAGATAGTTCAAAATAGGTCTAAAGCAACTTACAAAAGGGCAAAATAGTAATTTTCATAAATAAGCTCAAAAATGACCAACCCAGTCATTACATCATTCACCACTAATAATAATAATCATGCTCAAACATAAAGGAAAAAGAAGTACTTGAAGCATAAAAAAGGCTAGGATATCTAGCCCGTATACTTGATTCAAACTCTCAAGTAGCCTCCTCAATAGGATGGTGTCACAACTGAACCTTCATTGAAGGTATATCATTGGATCTCAACCTCTAGACCTGCCTATCCAATAAAGCTACCGGCTACTCCTCATAAGAAAAATCTGAACCCAACTCAATTGAATCATAAGAGATCACATAGGCCTTATCTAGAATGTACCAGTGGAGCATGAATACATGAAATACAGGATGAATAGCTGATAATCTCGATGGCAATGCCAACTCATACGCAACCTCACCAACTCTTCTCAAAATCTTAAAGGGGCTAATGAATCTAGGGTTTATCTTGCCTCTCACCCTAAACCTAATCACACTCTTCATGTGTGAAACCTTCAACCAAACACTTTCACTAATAGAGAACTCAAGAGGCCAAACCCTCTGGTCAGTATAACTCTTCTGATGGTTTTAAGTTGTCAAAAGTCTACTCTGAATTAGTCGAACTTGCTTCATCGAATCTCAGAGAAAATCAAAACCCAACACCTTGGTTGAACCTAAATCAAACCACCTAATAGTCACTTTATGCTTACAACCATGTAAAACCTCAAGTGGAGCCATTTGGATGCTAGAATAATAATTATTGTTATAAGAAAACTCCACCAAATGAAAATGTTGATTCCAACGAGTCCAAAAATCAATCATACAAGCCCGAAGCATATCCACTACACCTTAATAGTGCGATCAGACTATCCATCAACTAGGGATGGAAAGCTAAACTCAAATCCAAAGAAGTACCCAAACCACGTAGTAGATCCCGCTAAAAATAGGAGGTGAACACAAACCCTCTGTCTGATACTATAGACACCGACACTTCATACTATCTAACGATATCCTGAATATACAATCCATCTAACTGGTCTACACTATAGCTAGTCTTCACGGGTAAAAAGTGAGCCAACTTGGTCAAACGATCAACAACCACCCAAACTGAATCAAACTTGCCCAGGGCAATAGGCAATACAACAAAATCCATAGTCACCCACTCCTATTTCCACTCGAGAATGGACATCATTTGCATCAATCCACTAAGCTTCTGGTGCTCATACTTGACTTGTTGACAATTCAAGCACTTTGCCATGAGCTCAGCTATGTCCCTTCTTATTTTGGACCCCTAATAATGTTGTTTATATGATGGTACATCTTTTCCACTCAAAGATGGATACAATATCTAGCACAATGGGCCTCCTCTAATATCAATCTCACCCAATCTCCTACCTTAGGCACACAAACTCTATCACTTATCCTCAATATGCCCTCAGAATCAATAGTAGTTGCTTTGGCTTCACCCCTAAACACTTTATCACGAATCAAGCATAGTATACCATCCTTAAACTAATGAACACATATAAGATGAAGCAATAAAGATTTAACCTCAATAAAGGCTAAAATACTCTAAGTAGGAGAAATATCCAACTGAACCACTTGTCTAACTAGTGTCTGAGCCTCCAAAGCCAAGGGCCTCTCCTCAGCCCACAAGAATGCCAAACTCCTCATACTAGAGGCCTTTCGGCTCAAAGTATTTTCCACCATATTCGTCGTGCTTAGTTAATATAAAAATGAGATATCACAGTCTTTTAGCAACTCATACCACCAATACTATCTCATGTTCAAAATAAGGCTAAGAAAAGATATATTTAAGACTTTTGTGATTGGTAATGAGCTCAAAATGCACCCATAAAGATAATGTTACCACAACTTCAACATAAAAACTATCACAACTAGCTCTAAATCATGGGTAGGGTAGTTTCTCTCATTTACTTTCAGCTGTCATATATTATCATCTTTCTTTTTTACATCAATACACCATCCAAACCCACTCCAGAAGCATCATAATACACTACAAATGGAACTCCCTCCTCAGGAAAGAAAGAATAGGCGTTGAAGTTAATAAATCCTTAAGTTTTCAAAAGCTTGCCTCACGCTCCTTCAATTGTTGAAATGTCATATCTGTCTGAGTAAGTCTGGTCAACAAGGTTGTTATAAAAGCGAAACCCTGAAAGAAGTGCTAATAATACCTCACTAAACCAATGAAAATTTGAATCTTAGTCACAGAAGTAGGTCTAGCCCACTCATGAACAGCTGCTATCTTGTCCGTGTCTACCATAATACCATCCTTTGTCACCACATGCCTAAGGAAAGCCAAAAACTCAAGCCAAAACTCACACTTTGAGAACTTTAAATATGACATCTCCTCCCTCAAGCTTTGAAGTATAATTTTCAAGTATTGAACATGGTTGGACTCACTCTTGGAGTAAACTAAGATGTCATCTATAAACATAATAAGTATGTCTAAGTAGGGTTTGAAAACTTGATTTATCAACTCCATAAAAGAAGCCGAGGTATTAGTCAACCAGAATGACAAAACCATAAACTCATAATGACCATAACAAGTCCTGAAATTTGTCTTCAGGATATTAGACTCTCAAACACTCAACTGATGATAGTAAAACCTCAAATCAATTTTGAAGAACCTACAATTGATGAAAAAGAGTATCAATGCTTAGAAAAAGATACTTGTTCTTGATAGTCACTTTATTCAACTAACGATAAAATACACATAGTCATAGTGTCATCCTTCTTCTTACAAATAAGATAGGAGCACCCCAAGGAGATACACTCGGGCGAATGAACCCTTTCCTCTACAAATTTTCCAATTGCTCCTTCAACTTCTTCAACTCATTCGGAACTATCCAATATGGGGCAACAGAAATGGGTTTAGTGCCCGGCTCTATTGTAATGACCTGGTTGATCATTTTTTAGCTTATTTGTGAAAATTACCTTTTACCCTTTTATGAGTTACTTTGGGCCTATTTTGAAATATATGTATTGTTAAAACTGAAATCCTGAGTTTTAAAAGTTGAAAGTATGAGTTTTGGAACTTTTAGAAGCTTAAGTTATCAAAAAAGTGATTTTTGTACCATCCTAAGTGTTGGTGTTGGATCGGGGATCCATTGATTCCATTAGCTCTTGAACACTGAAACAGGTCTATGAGAAGTTACAAAGTTGAATTTGGAGTTAAAATGAGGTTATGAGGCCCAAAGTTACATTATTAGTTATTTTTGGAATCAAAGTTTGACTTTGATCAACATTAAGAGTTTGGAAGCTCGGATCGAAATACCAATAGTTTCAGTAGTTTCAGATAGTAAAACTAATGCTAGAAATAATCTTCTCATAATTTTTGGAGTTGCCGAGGGCAATTATGATATTTTGAGTTTTAGACTAGTTTATTTGACTTGCATTAGTAAATATGTCGTATTGACCTCGAAATCAAGTTTTGATTATTTTGTTAAGTTTGAATAGTATTTGTGGTATGGATATATGTATGATTTGTATATTTCTGTGGTCGGATGAGTTTTGAGAGCCCATTCTATGTTTTGGTTAGATTTGTGATTTTGATGGTGCAATGTTTCTAATGCAAACACATTACTTCTCCACGTATGCAGAGAAGCCTTCAAATTCGCAAAGGTATGGGTAATCTTACCATCAATGTTTGCAGAGTGATATGACATCTCTTTTTCTCCATGATCTCTGATAGGCTCCGTGTTCATAGAGCACACATGTGTGGCGCCCTCTCGAGTTTACTCTCCACATTTATGGGTTGGTCTCCACAATTGTGGAGGTCATTTTTTATTGACTTCTCCGCTTTTGTGATACCCCACCTACATTCACAGTGTGCTTTAGTTACTAGCATAATTTTAAGCCTGAGGACCACCATTTTTAGTCATTTTCATGAACTTCAAATCTTTTTGGGCAATTTGAACAGAGATTTTCGAAGATTTGTCTTGGGTAAGTGATCCTAACACTAATTTAATTATTTTTCATATGATTTATCTTGATTGTGTCATGAATTTCATGATTTTGAATATCCAAAATTGGGGATTTTTAGACTATCATTTCCAAATATTAACTGTTGATTTCTCATTGGTTTTAAACCCACTTTTAGTGGGATTTTCATCCATGAACTCCATTTTTCATGTAAAACTTTATTCTAAAGTAAGTTTACAGATTTGGAAAACTTTGAATTTTAGCCCTAATTTTTATCATTTTTCCTTTATGCCTAAATCGCACCAATATAGTTATCAAAATGCACCTCTTGATGCGAAGTATCTATTTATGATAGTGTTTGATCAATCCAATGATTGTTTAGACACTTGAGTTGATTGAAAGCTTGACTAAGTACGGTTTCGACATCAAGGTAGGTTTGGCTAATATTTTTGGTATTGGATTGAGTTATTGGACAGGTTCATCTGATATTTGAAAGATTTAGATTGATATATGATCCAATGGCATGATATGATTGAACTTAATGGAAATATGATACCAGTTATGCCAAAAATTAAGTAAATGGCAGCCTTATTGATAAATAGAGATGAAATCATAACATTTGAGATAATTTGGATATTTTTATGATAACATGGGGCTTATGATAACTTTAGATTATGGTAAATAATATATTGTGATTGAGAAAATCTTTTAGATTTACGAGTCTATTTGGGGGATCTTATGCATCCTGTATCATTGACATCTTAATTATTGATGAGATAGTGATGATATGAGATAATGATGGACTTGTAGTAATGGTGATATATATGGGGTATCCTATTTAATGTGATAGCTATTGTACATATCAGTTGTCATTTGTATTTCTATTACGTATATCCTTTAGCAGATGCATTAGTATACACCTATCTTATATTGACTAGTTGCATTAGTATGCACAAATCTCCTAACCAACTAGTTGTATTGATATGCACATATCTTATACTGGACCGAGTATATTGGCATGCACAAATATTATTCCTGATTTTGCTGCATTGGTATGCACACACCTTACACATGACTTGTTTCATTGGTATGCACACATCTTACTACATGTGCATCATTTAAGACATTGTGGTATATGTTGAGACAGATGATTATATCTTGTGATGCCTTAACACAATTCTGTATGAGGTTGGCGATGCCTCGAGATACTTTTAATTATGACCTGTGACGCCTTGAGATATTTGAGCACATGGCTTGCAACTCCCCTAGGTTCCATCTTGTAGCTTCGGCTCAATAATGTGTACATCTGCCCTGCAACGACCTTGATTCTACCTCGTATATGGCATGCGATGCTATTACATTTATTCATGGCATACCATTCCATGATTTGACTGTATTTACTTATTACTATTCATGTTTATAATATCTATAATCCCTTTTGATGCAAGTGAAAGGATTCTTTATTATTATATACTTGATTGATTTCTCTTACCTAGTCGATTGAACCTACTGGGTAAATTTTGATGTACTCACCCATACTTTGTTTCCTCCGTGCAAATTGAGCATAGGGACCTAAAAATGGTGGTTGATTTATTCTAGCAAAGTTTTTTTTAGTCACCCATATCTTAGCGGTGAGGCTTCTTTGTGTCGTTGTGAATTTTTAGAACTTCTTTTATTATCTTTCCTTTCAGACTATGTATCTAACATATCAACTTTGATCCTATTTTAAGATAGTTATATTTACTCTTGGTACTACTTTAGATGCCCTTGTACTCACAACTCCAAGTTTTGGGATTGCTTTTGTTATGTTGTGATTGTTTCCACTTTACTTTATTTTCTATAGTTGTGATTCAATTTTGGGTTGTGACAAGATTGGTATCAGAGCTCTAAGTTCTTTAGGCTCCTGAGTCAAGGGCAGGGTGTCAGGTAGAGTCTCACGAATTGATGTTAGATATCCACACCCATATTTGGGAGGCTACGGGGCACTTGATTGGAAAATATTTCATCTCTTGCTTCTACTTGTGCGTTTCTTCATATCACTTATTTTGAAAGTATCTAACTACTCCTTCTACATGGATGTTTGTTACTAGAATCTATTAATCAGTAGGAGACCTAGAGTTAATTGATATGGCTCCAACTCGAGGTCGAGGCTCGATTCATGATAGGGCCATGGGCTGAGGACATGCGAGGAGGGCAGCTTTATGTAGAGGACAAGCTAGATTGGCTTCTCCTAAGCCTGCTAATGAGCTATAGAAGCCTACATATCCTATTCCATCGCCCTTATCCCTAAATGTTGAACACTCTGTTCAGGAGTTACTCCTGATTAAATTGGCTATATTGGAGGGAGTACCTCCTACCCCAGCTACTATTGAGGTATCCGTTTCTACAGTACCTATTGGTTCTTCTAAAGCTTCATTTGAGCTAGTTATGATTCGTGTGGGTCTTTCTTCAGCTTTAGTGGATCCTTCTAGACTACTATGATTTTGCCACAGATATTTCAATTGAGTTCGTGTTCTTAGCTTTAGCATTTGGTTATTGCTCCATCAATCGTACTGCCCTTATTTATGGTACCACATTCTTCTACTAGCCTAACCATATCCATAGCGGAGTACAAGAGCTTTGAAAGGTTTATATGGTTGGCTCCTCTGTGATTCGATGGCACCCTTGCCGATAGAGCCTACAATTTTCTGTTATAGTGTCAAGATCAATTATGTAACTTGGATATTTTGGAGTTGCATGGGGTTGCATATACTTCTTACAAATTCACCAGCCTTGCAAAGGATTGGTGGAGTTTAGTTTTAGCTTGTCGACCTATTAAATCTCTAGCTATGACATAGGAGCAGTTTACAAGGGTATTCCTATAGAGATTTGTGCTATATAGCCTTCGAGACAGCTGCAGGGATGAGTTTAATAAGCTTCACCAGGATTCTATATTCATTTCTTACTACAAGGCCAAATTTCATGCATTATCCAAATATGCCTTATCTAACATCCCTACAGCGTTTGAGAGGATTTGGTGATTTGCCAAGGGATTGATAGGGTATTTTTAAGAGGCTACTACTTCGTAGGTGTTGGCTAAAGGCACTTTTTAATGTGTAGTAGATCATGCTCGTATGATAGAGCACATCAGGCATGAGAGACAGGGTGGTGGGAAGAGGTCTATTTAGCATGACCAGTTTAATGGACACTTGTTGCATGATTAGGAGTTTTAAGGGTAGGCCCATCAGGGTCGAGCAGTCCATGCAACCGTCCCCCAGCTTCTTATAGTGTTAATGGCCTCGATCTACTCAGATGGGCTATGATAGTTGCTTTGGTGCACCTAGACGTGGTGGCTTTCCAGGACAACCATCTTAGAGGCAGGAGTCCAGGGCTTGTTATCATTATGATGAGATCGAGCACTTAGCTAACTTTAAGTTCTCAGCCAACTCATCCCTCTCCCGCATCGATACCTAGGGACACACCCAGGTTATTAAGGGTGGTACTAGAGGGGGTCATGGTATAGCAAGAGGTAATGCTCATAGCGGCCCACAGGCTAGTGGTGGGCATAGAGGCTGTTATACTATCCGAGATAGAGCTGAGGGCTAGTGGTGGGCATAGAGGTTGTTATACTATCCGAGATAGAGCTGAGGCAAAGGCCTATGATGCCGGTATCAAAAGAATGGTTCCAGTGTACCACTGTTCAACTTCAATTTTATTTGATCAAGAATCTACTTATTACTATATGTCAGCCTATTTTTCTTTTGATATTGTTATTATATGTGAGCCGCTTACCGAGCCTATTTGTGTTTCCACCCAAGTAGGTAAGCCATTAGTGGTGAATCAGGTGTATCGAGTTTCTAGTATGACTTTTATGGGGAGAGATACCATTGCTAACTTGATATTGTTTGACATGGTAGACTTTGATGTGATATTGGTCATGGATTAGTTGTCACCTTATCATGCTATTCTTGACTGTCATGCGAAGATCGTGACTTTATCTCACCCTGACTTACCTCAATTGGTATGGAGTGGAGCACCTAACTCATATCCTAAGGGTGTTATTTCTTATATGCATGCTTGTTAGTTGATAGAGAAGGGATGCTTGGCATATTTAACTCATGTTCGGGCCTATTCTCAAAAGCCCCCATCATTGGAGACTACCAGAGTTGTTAGTCAGTTTATGGATGTGTCTCGTCTAACTTACCTAGTGTTCTCCTAGACTATTATATTGACTTTGCTGTTGATGTAGAGCCAAGGACTAAGTCCATTTATTGCTCCTTATCGGATGGCTCCAACTGAATTAAAAGAGTTGAAGGAATAGTAAGATTTGTTGAAGAAGGGATTTATTCATTCAAATGTAACTCCCTTGGGTGCTCCTGTATTATTTGTGAAGAAAAAGGATGGCACTAAACATTTGTACATTGACTACCATTAGCATAACAAAGTGACCATTAAGAACAAATATCCTTTGTCTTGCATTTATGATTTTTCTGACCAATAGGGTGCCTCGGTATTCTCCAAGAATTATTTGAGGTTCGGCTTTCATCGATTAAGAGTTAGGGAGTCTAATATCCTAAAGTAGCCTTTAGGACCTATTATGGGTATTATGAGTTCGTGGTTATGTCCTTCAAGTTGACTAATGCCCCGACTGCTTTTATGGAGATGATGAACCACGTGTTCAACCTTACTTGGAGATCTTTGGGATTGTGTTCATGGATGATATCTTGGTTTATTCCAAGAGTGAGGTCGATCATATTCATCATACCAGTACCATACTTCAGAGATCGAAGAAACAGAGGTTATATGCAAAGTTCTGAAAGTGTGAGTTTTGGCTTGAGTCAGTTGCATTCCTCGGGCATATGGTGGCAAGGAATAGTATAATAATTGATTCGACTAAGGTAGCAATTATTTGTGAGTGCCCTAGGCTATAGGATTGAGATTCAAACTTTCTTTTCTTTGATAGGGTATTATTGATGTTTTTTTTAGGGTTTCTCCTCTATAGTACCCTTGTTGAGCAGGTTGACTCCGAAGGAAGTGGCATTTAAGTGGTTAGATGATTTTGAGGTTAGCTTCGAAAAGCTTAAGGATTTATTGACTTCAGCACCCATTCTTGCTCTGTTTTAGGAGGGAGTGCCCTTTGTAGTGTATTGTGATGCTTATGATGTGGGTTTGGGTGGTGTATTGATGCTAAGGGGAAATATGATAGCATATGCCTGTAGACAACTAAAGGTGCATGAGAGAAACTACCCTACTCATGACTTGGTGTTGGTTGTGGTTGTGTTTGTGTTAAAGTTGTTGTGACTCTATCTTCATGGGGTGCATTATGAGATCTTTATTGATAACTGGTCTTATATACATACTTTCTTAGTGTAATATGAACATGAGACAACATAGGTGGTTAGAGTTGCTTAAGGTCTATGATATCTCTATTCTACATCACCTTGGAAAGGCTAATATGGTGGCAGATGCTTTGTGCCAAAAGGCTACTAGTATGGGGAGTTTGGCATTCTTGAGGATTGATAAGAGGACTTTATATTTGGAGGTTCAGTCACTTGCTAGATATATGGTTTAATTAAATATTTTTCCTCCTTAGAGTATCTTGGCCTTTGTTGAGGCTAGATCTTCCTTTCTTGATCAGATTTTTGCTAATCAGTTTGATAACCCCAGATTAGGCTTGATTCATGACAAGGTGTTGAAGAGTAAAGCTAAGGCCATTGTTATCAATTTTGGTGGCATATTGAGGATTAATGGTAGAGTATGTATGCCTAAGGTAGGAGATTGGGTGAGATTGATATTAGAGGAAGCACATTATTCTAGATATTCCATCTATCTAGGTGTGACAAAGATGTACCATAATGTAAAACAGTATTATTGGTGGATCAGTATGAGGAGAGATATAGCGGAGTTTGTGGAAAAGTGTTTAAATTGTTAACAAGTCAAGCATGAGTACCAAAAGCCCAGTGGTTCGATGCAGAGGATGCGAATCTCCGATTGGAAATGGGAAAGGATGATTATGGACTTTGTTACAAGTTTTCCCATGGATATGGGCAAGTTCAACTTAGTTTGGGTGGGTGTTAATCGTTTGACCAAGTTAGTTCACTTTATACCAATGAAGACTAGATACAGTGTAGAGCAGTTGGCTAGATTATATATCGGAGACATTGCTAGGTGGCATGGGGTACTAGTGTCTATTATGTCAAACAAAGGATCGGTGTTCACTTCTCACTTTTGCCAAACTCTACAGTATGGTTTAGGTACTTGATTAGATTTGAGTTTAGTTTTCACCCTCAGAGTGATGGTCATTCCAACCACACTAGTCAGGTGCTGGAGGACATACTTAGGGGTTGTGTGATTGATTTTGGGGCCTAGTGCGGCCAACACTTAACCTTGGCAGACTTTGCATATAACAACGGTTACCACTCCAGCATTTAGATGATACCATTTAATGTCTTGTATGGACGGAGGTGTGGAACACCGATTGGATAGTTCAATTCAGGTTCAGTCGAGGTGTTGGGTGTTGATCTGCTTCAGGATTCCATGGATCGGGTCCCGTTGATATAGAGTAGACTTTTGATAGGTCAGAGCTGTAAGAAGAGTTATGCCAACCAGAGAGTTTGACCTCTTGAGTTCTTTGTTGGTGAGAGTGTTTCACCCATGAAAGGTGTGATGAGATTAGAGAAGAGGGGAAAGCTTAGTCCCATGTTCATTGGCCCATTTGAGATTTTGAGGAGAGTTTGTGAGGCGGCCTATGAGTTGACCTTACCACCTAGATTATCACTATCCATCTTATTTTTCATGTATCCATGCTCCACCAATACATTCCTGATAAGTCCCATGTGATTTCTTATGATTAAGTTGAGTTAAGTTTAGATTCGTCTTATGTGGAGGACCCTATAGCTATATTAGATAGGTAGGTTTGGAGATTGAGATATAAAGATATACCTTCAGTGAAGTTTTTATGGCAACACCATTTTTTTGATGAGTCTACTTAGGAGTTGGAGTCAGATATGCATGCCAGATATCATAGGATTTTTAATGCTTCAGGTACTCCTTTTTTCCCTTATGTGCAAAGACGAATATTATTTTAGTAGTGAATGATGTAATGACCTGGTTGGTCATTTTTGAGCTTATCTATGAAATTTAGCATTTTACCCTTTCATAAGTTACTTTGGGCCTATTTTGAAATATCTATATTGTTGGAACTAAAGTTCTAAGAATTAAAAGTTAAAATATTGGTTTTGGTACTTTTAGAAGCTTAAGTTGTTGAAAAAGTAAGTTTTTGTACCATCCTGAGTTTTATGTGTCAGATCAAAGATTTATCGATTCCATTAGCTCCAAAATGCCAAAATTGTCAATGAGAAGTTATAGAACTGAGTTTGGAGTTAAAATGAGGGGTTTAGGCCCAAAGTTACATTTTTAGTTGTTTTTGGAACAAAAGTTTGACTTTCGTTAATCTTTGGAGTTTGGAAGCTCGAATCAACATTTTGACAGTTCCAGTAGTTCAAAATGGTGAAATAATGACAGTTCCGGTAGTTCCAAATGGTTAAACTAACCCTAGAAATAGTCTCATCATAATTTTTGGAGTTATAGATGGCAATTTTGATATTTTGAATTTTATACTAGTTTATTCGACTTTCATTGGTAGATGTGTCATGGAGACCTCCGAATGGAATTCTGATTATTTCATTGAGTTCTGATCATTGTTTCTTGTATGCATACATGTATGGTTTGTGTAATTCTAAGGTCGGATGAGTTCCAACTGCCCATTTTGAGTTTTGGTTGAATTTATGATTTGCTAGTTTAGTGTTTCTGGTATAGACACATTACTTCTCCGCATTCGTGGAGGTTTGGATGATTTTACCCTCTGCGTTCATGCAGTGATATGGCATCTCTTTTTTTCGTGATCGAGGGATAGGCTTTTTGTTTGCGGAGCACACGTGTATGGCCCCATCTCCACTTTACTCTCTATGTTCATAGGTTGGTCTCCACGATCGTGGAGGTCATTTTTGATCGACTTCTCAGCGTTCGGTGAACTCCACCCGCATTTGCAGAGTGCTTTTGTTACCAACACAAGGGCCAGTATTTTTAGTCATTTTCACGAATATCAAAGTTTTTGGGTGATTGTGAATTGAGATTTTCAAAGATTTGTCTAGGGTAAGTGATCCTAACACTAATTTAATTATTTTTCATAAGTTGCATCTTGATTTTTTCATGAATTTCATGATTTTGAATATCTAAAATTTGGAATTATTAAACTATGATTTTCAAATTTTAAGTGTTAATTTCTTATTCATTTTAAACCCAATTTTAGGGGGATTTTCAACCATGGACACCATTTCACATGTCAAACTTGATTCTAAAGTCATTTTTCATATTCGAGAACTTCAAATTTTAGCTCTAATTTTGATCAATTTGCCCCTAAGTATAAATTATATTAGTATAGGTATCAAAATGCACATCTTAACATGTAGTTTCAATTTTTGATAGTGGTTGATTGATCTGAGGATCATTTGGAAGCATGAATTGATTGAATGCTTGTCCGAGTGCAGTTTCAACATTGAGGTAGATTCGGCTAACTTTTTTTGGGACTGGATTTGAGTTATTGGACACGTTCATCTGATAATTGTTAGATTTAGATTGATGGTATAAGCCTATGCTATGATATGATTGAATTTGATGAAAATATGATACTGGTTATGCCAAAAATTGAGTAAATGATGATCCTATTGTTAAATAGAGATGAAATCATGAGATTTGAGATAATTTGGATATTGTTATGATAATAGGGACTTGAGATAACTTTTGGATAGTGTGGTGAATAATTGATGATGATTGTGAAAGAATTAGAGATTTATGAGTCTTTTTGGGGTTCTTGTAGAGCATGTGTCATTGACATTTTGATTATTGATGAGATAGTGATGATATGAGATAATGGTGGCCTTGTAGTAATGGTTGATATAGATGGGGAGCCCATCTGATGTGATGACTATTGTATGTATCAGTTGTCATTTATATTGCTATTATGTATATCCATGAGGGGATGCACCTATTTTATATTAACTAGTTGTATTGTACGCACACATCTTCTAATTGACTAGTTGCATTGATATGCACACATCTGATATTGTGCTGGGTGCATTGGCATATATAGATATTATTCATGATTTGGTTGCATTGGTATGCAGACACCTTATACATGACTAGTTGCATTAGTATGCATACATCTTATTACATATGCTTCATTTGAGATATTATGATATATGTTGAGACAGCTGATTACGGCCTACGATGCTTTGACACACTTCTGTATGAGTCCCATCACGCCTTGAGATTTATGGCTTGTGGCTCGTTGAGGTATTTGAGTATATGGCCTGTGATTCCCTCGGGTTCTATCTTGTAGCTTTGCCTCAATAGATGTGTATATCGGCCCTATGACGATCGTGATTTCACCTCGTACATGTCCTATGATGCCATTGTATTCATACATGGCATTGCATTGCATGATTGACTGTCTTTACTATCTTTACTTATTACTATTCATTTTTATATTATCTACTTACCCTTTTGATATAGGTGATAGGATTCTTTGTTATTATATACTTGATCGATTTCTCTTACCTAGTCAAATTGAACCTACTAGGTATATTTTGGTGTACTTACCCCTACATTGTTTCCTCCCTGTAGATTGAGCAAAAGGACACAAAAAAGGTAGTTGATTTATACTACCAGAGTTTTCTCTAGTCAACTAGATCTTAGCGGTGAGGAAAAAACATGGAGTTGTCGTGGATCTTTGGCATTTCTGTTATTATCTTTATATTCGAACTATGTATCAGACAAATCAACTTTGTATCCCATTTTGAGATAGTTGTATTTACTCTTAGTACTAATTTAGATGGTCTTATGCTCATGACTCCAGGTTTTGGGATTACTTATATTATGTGTTGATTGTTTTTGCTTTACTTTATTTTCTATAGTTGTGATTTGATTTTGGGTCTTGACATCCACATCAATGGAGAAGTCAATATAATGATCTAGAAGAACACTAGGGAAAATAGTCGGGAACACATCCATAAACTCTCTCACAACCCTATGATCTCTAATAATGGTGGCTCCTGAGAATAGGCCCAAACATGAGCCAAATATGACAAACATCCATTGTCCATCAACCGACAGGCATGCATATAAGAGAGAACTCTCTTGGGATAGGACCTAGGTGCTCCAGCCCACATCAACTGAGGCAAATCAAGGTAAGATAAAGTCACAATCTTCACATGGAAATCCATAATAGCATGATGAGGTGACAACCAGTCCGTGCCCAATATCATATCGAAGTCAACCATATCAATAATATCAAGTTAGCAATAGTATCTCTCCCCACGAATGTCACAACACAACCCAAAGCACCCAATTCATTACTATTGATTCACCTAACAGGGTGGAAAGACAAATAGACTCGGCAAGAGGCACACACATAATATCAAGGTCTGTGGCAAAATAAGCCAGAAAGCTCATGAAATCTAACCTCAGAATTAGACACCATCATAGATCCCCATTGTGGTCGGTCGAACTCATCTTGCCTGCTATCCCATAGACTATAAGGTACAAACCTCTTCAAGAATACCTCAGTAAACTGATCTCAGCTTATAGATGGTGATTCAATATATCTGCTGGCTAAAAATGATCTCCACCAATCCTTTTCTAAGCTTGTAAAGTGATTAGATATATAAGCAATTGTATGTGCCTCAAGAATAGCCAAATTACATAATTGGTCCTGGCACTCCGATAAAAATCATAGGCCTCATCACCGAGCTTACCATTAAATCTAGGAGGAGTTAACCAGACAAACCTCTCAAAACTATTCTGCTTGGCAATGGACATAGTAGGGTAGAGAAAATATGGTGGCACCTCAAGTCTGACCAATACATGTATAAGTAGCTCTTTAAAACAATTGATATAAAGAAACCAAGAATAGAAGCAAGAATGAAAGGTTTTTCCTATTAAGTGCCTCGTAGCCTCCCATAGATGGGTATGAATGTCTACATATCGATCTGTGAGACTCTACAAGATACCCTACTCTTGAATCATGAGTCCAAAAAATCTATTTCTCTGATACCTGATTTGTCACAATCCAAATCGATCACGACTAAAGGAAAATAAAACCAAGTAAAAGCAATCCTCAAGACTTAATACAAAATCCCAAAACCTAGAGTTATTAGTACAAGAACATCTAAAGTAGTTCGAAAGAGTAAATAAAACTATTTCAAATAGAAACACAAAGTTTTTTTGATAATATTTAATTCAATATATGACATAGAAAGTAACAAAAAAATTTCAAAAGATCCACGACGACTCAAAGTCTGAGCCTCACCACTAACATCTGGGATTGATGTAAAAAGACACTGGTAGAGTGAGATCAACTACCCTGATAAGGTCCCTATGCTTGATCTGCAGGAAGGAATCAAAGTAGAGGTGAGCACACCTAAATGTACCCAGTAGGTTCAACTGACTAGGTAAGAGAAATTGAACAAGTATGTAATAATGAAGAGTTTTATCACCTGCAACAAAAAGGTTAGTACCCAATATACATAAGAACAAATACAAATAGAATAATTATCAATGATTCAATGCAAGTGTAATGTATAAATGCAATGCATGGGTTAAAATCACAACCACCTCTTAGCCGGTGTATACATCTACTGAGCTAATGCTACCTAATAGAACCCATGAGGGTCTCGTCAAACCATATACCAAATATCTCTCAACCTTGCTACCTTCCTGTAAGGAGTGTCATAATAGCTCAACCTTGCCACCTGCCCTGTGGTCGAGGGGCTTGAATAGTGGTATAATCACCACCTTGTCACCTGTTTGTAGTCAAGGGGTTTTATAAAAAAGGGGTATAGTATCTCAAAAGTGGCACCTCTCACCCTTATCGCCTGCCTGAGTCAAGGTATTTTACAAAAGTTTGGTATAATATCTCAATCCTTGCCTCTTGCCTGTTGTCAAGAGGTTGTACACAAGCAATGAGAGACAAATGCATGTCAATGCCACAAATCATAGTGGACATCAATAATATAATATAATAAGGGATAAATAATAGTCATGTAATCAGATAGGCAATGCCAAGTGTCTCAACTGGTACCACAATGCCATCAACCAGTCTCAAATTACCACACTTTCCCATTAATCGAATATACCGATCACAATAGACTTCACAAGTCCTAAGATATGCATAAGAGTCCACAATACCTCAATCCTTGCAACTTGTTTGTGGTCCAAGGGGTGGTACAATGCATTATGGAATGATGCATGTCAATGACACAAATCAAGATAAATAGTAGCATCATGATAAGAACATTAGTAAATAACCATCATAAAATCATGTAGAATAATAACAAGTGCCACAACTATGCACCACAAACCATCATCATGCCTTAGAGCATCATATTTATATCAATA
The DNA here is from genome assembly GCA_025642045.1 of Solanum sejunctum. NCBI lineage: Eukaryota > Viridiplantae > Streptophyta > Magnoliopsida > Solanales > Solanaceae > Solanum > Solanum sejunctum. The sequence goes on along the minus strand of JAOTQJ010165535.1, from coordinate 1,082 downwards.
GTCAAGTGCACCAACATCATCAGACCTCACTAGTCCCAAAATATACACATAATCCTCACAAGTATGTGAAAATACAATCAAGATTACCATGAAACTGTCCAAATAATAACACAAGTATCAAAATATCACACTAGCATCCAAAATATCTTAATTCTCAAGATTCCATCTCAATTTATCAATAGAGTCACAATTATTTAAATTTTGGCATAACTTGTATCATATTCCCATTATAATTCTATCATATCAGTCCATTTACTCGTAATCAAATTTAAATCTTACAATTATCATATGAACATATCCAATAACTAAAATCCAATACCAAAAAGGTTAGTTGAACCTACTTCGATGTTGAAACCACACTCGGACAAGCTTTCAATCAAGTCAAGCCTCCAAATGATTGCTGAATCAACTAAATGCTATCAAAAATAGATACTACTCATCAAGAAATGAATTTTGATACTCATATTGGGACAAATTAGGCTTAGAGGAAAAATAGTCAAAATTTAGGACGAAAATTTGAAGTTCCCAAATCTGAAAATTGACTCAAAATTATGAATCTATGCGAGAAAAGTAGCTTGTAGCCGAAAATCTCACTAAAATTGAGTCCTGAACGAATAAGAAATCATCAATTAAAGTTTTCAAATTATAGATAAAAATTTCCAGTTTTTAACATTCAAAATCATGAAATTCAAGACAAAATCAAGATTGAAGTCATGGAAATTAATCATAATGGTGATAGAAACACTCACCCAAAAGAAATCCACAAAAAGCCTTGTAAAAATCATCTTCCAAAGCTTTAAATTTGTGAAAATGGATAAGAATAATGTTTCTCTCATTTTAAAATTATCCAGGTATAAAATACACTCCGCAAGCGCGGGGTGGGATCTGTGAATGCGGTGGAAAATGCCAACAATGCTCCACAAACTCGGAGAAGTCTACTGACTGACCTCTGCAAATGTCGAGTCCCTACCACGAATACGGAGTCCCTGCTGTGAATGCAGAGAGTGTCAGACCCCACCCTGGGGTCGTGACCAGTGCCCGATAGGGGCACGCAAACACATACTAAACCAAATTCCTTTATA
>JAOTQJ010165499.1:0-26635 GCA_025642045.1 Solanum sejunctum | reverse complement strand
AAGAAATCACGGGCCTGCGAACTATCTCGGTGGGCTGCCTAACTACTTCCAGCCTCCTGTCTGTGGGCCTGACATGCCACAATCTGAGTCAGCAACTACACTGCCTCCTGCAGCTCCCCGATTTTTGCGCCTGGCTAGGGAGGTGGAGGTTCTGACGCCTAACCCTCTGGAGTTGGTGGGGTGACCAAACCCACTGTCGAGAATATAATCTCTGGCTCTGGATGATCATGAGCACGGGTAGTTCCCCAACCATGTTGGGCCCAGACTGTTGTTGCACGTCTTCCCCTGCAGCCAATTGGTTTCTTCCTCGATGGCATATCTGAAATTCAAATAATTTCTTTCAGGAAGGGAATCATCCAATTAACATCGCTCTAACGCATGACCTAAGATCAGAAGGAAGAGTAACATCCTAAATGTCCTGTAGCCTCCTATTTATAGGTGTGGTGCATGACACACTGATAAACAAGACTCTATTAGATATGGCGTATGGACACACCGAGGACTAACTGCTCTGATACCACTTCTGTCACTATCCAACCCAGGGACCGTGATTAGTGCCGATTGGGCATCCAGACAAACACTAAACTGGATTTCCAACTATAATAGCTAAGAATCTATCAAAATTTCGACAGAGTTTCCTCTGTTTTACTGACTAACTAAACTTACAAATAGCAACCCCAGCATATACCAAATATCTATACACACATATATATGCGGGCTGACAAGGTCACCGCTGTGGTAGAACCGCCCAACGAATATGGCATACATATATAATCATACCACATGCAATATCCCACACCCACATATACACATACCTCTACACATACGAACTGAATCATAGGATGAGACAGGGACCTGTCATACCCTCGAATATACATAAATGCAAAATATAGAAAATAAGTATATATGTATATACCAAAAATCTTCTCTTGAGGAAAAGGGAGCACTTCAACAGTAAACAGAGATCCTAAGAAGGTGGCTCTCTAGCTTATGCATCAGTACCTGCGGGCATGAAACGCAGCCCCTAAAGGAAGGGGGTCAGTACGAAATACATACAGAATATGTAAAGCAGAAAGTATGAAATATAAATGAGAGTAATAATCCCCATAGAAATATATGAGTCAAACCTGCATGCAAACATCTAAATAATTCTTTTTTTTTAGAATATTAAAGTAATGCATATCGGATGGGAACGATGGCGACCTCCAAACTCGCGCCATACCACAACATCACACTAGAAATTTCAAATCCCCGAAATCCCCAACGCAAACCCCCAACGTTAAAACATAACATTACACTTCCAATGGGGCTCCAATTCAAGCTAACCCTCATATATACATTCACATAGTTTCACAACACTTCTTTCACCCCATAAGGACTATTTTCATGTCAAATAAACATAAACACAAGACTATAAATTAATACATTTTCATATGCAAGCTTGTCCCCATTCAACCCCAAATTCCAAATTCACAATTCAAGCTAACAATCAACCCTGTTTTCATGTTTTACCTTCAAATAAAAGCACCCCTAACACACCCACAAGCTTTAATTTACATAAATGAAGCTAGAAGTTAACATACCTTTCAATCCCCTTACTAGACCCAAGTCTTCATAGCCATCAAACCAAGCACTTCCTTGACCAACTAACGTCTCCATGCCACTTAAGGGACCCAATGCACTAAGCTTGAAGCATCAAATAATCAAAAAATCAAAGAAAGAATGAAATCCCCCCAGTTATTGTAGCAACCCGAGAGGTTTGCTTATGGTGTTCTTGGTTGCTCTCTTTTTTTTAAGTGTGGGAACTCTTTTGCACACAAGATATATATACATATATATAGGCAATCAAGTATCCACTTGAACCAATCAAAAAGTGCCACCAGACATGACCCCACTAACAATTTTAAATCTTAAAGACTACACTTTAGAAGAAATTTACATTTGGTCCCAAACTTTACCAAATTGAACCAATTAATGACTTAAGGGTTCTAACACATTATAAGCTCGTGCATTAAGGAGCATTTGGCTTGAAGACTTTGCTTGACTTTAATGAGCTTTGAAACTTGTAGATTTTTGTTGAACTTGAAGAACTTCATGATATGGAGACTTAGTTCGAATTTGTCAAACTTTGCTTGAATTTTAGAAGCATCACAACTTGAAGACTTAGCTCAAATTTGATGAGCTTCATGACATGCATTTTATGCTTATGCATCGAGGAGCATTTAACTTGAAAACTTTGTTTGAATTTGGCGAGCTATGAAACTTAAAGCTTTTGACTGAATTTGAAGAACTTCATGATATGGAGACTTAGTTTAAATTTGTCGAACTTTGCTCAAATTTTAGAAGCCTCGCAACTTAAATACTTAGCTCGAATTTTAGAAGCATCGCAACTTGAAGACTTAGCTCGAATTTAATGAGCTTCATGACATGCATTTTATACTCATGCGTTGAGGAGCATTTCTAACTATATAGACTCTTCAATTTCAATTTTGGTGAAAGGTTGCCCTCAACCTCACTATCATATATATTTTCTTTGTGACACTCAATAGAGTAACCATCGATCTCTATCTATGGTGATACTCAATTCCATATCATGAACACAATTTTCTAGTTCTTCAAATATTTCAGGTTTTATGCCTTCCATTATGCATGGAAGATCTCAATATATACCTTGGATGCATATTTTGATCCCAAATGTTTCGTTAAGGTGATCTTTGTAGTTAAGTATCAAGCTTCTCCAACGATTAATGAAGTCAATGACTTGCTCATTGTCCCTTTCGTGGGTATTGGTAAGCTCTATTACGTTTATAGTATGTCTTATGCTATAAAATCACTTAAGGAATTACTACTCCATCTACTCCTAGTTATCAATAGAACTAGGTTCAAGATCTATGTACCAGTCAAAATCAATTCCTATGAGTGATCAAACAAACTGTTTAACAAGATGATCATTATATGTTCCAACATTATTGCAAGTTTCGACAAAGTGTGCTACATGGTGTTTTGAATTTCCCTTGCCGTCAAATTATTGCAGCTTAGGAGGTTGATAGCCATCATGTATCTTTATATTATCAATTCTTTGAGAATAAGTCTTTACATATGTGAGTTGAGATTTAGATATAGGCTCTGACTTATCTTTGACAGTCTCTACGATGAAACTTTTCAATTGGTCAACGGGAATTAGGTCAGCAGACACTTGAAAATCCTTGACCATTGTTTCTGGTTTTGTGAAAGACTTTGTTTCCTCTTGCGTTTCATAAAGCTCCATACATAAATGAGTAGATTCTCCCTCATTCATATTTGTCAACTTAGTAATTTAGGCATCTTGACCTTTGATGCATTTTGACAGGCCTTCAACCACTTTAGTTAATACCATCACTTGCACAACTACCATATATGAAGAAGAATAGTGTAGAACATCACTAGGATATAGCTTGGATTTAGAAGTAACATGAGGGGAGAACATAACAAATCTAGCGCTTAAGACATCATCATCTTCATGCACGAGGGGATCATTGGAATGACATATCATTCTTGTGGTAGTCTTAGTCAATCTAATGCTCTTTCTACTACCTCAGTGATGTCCTTCCCTTTTCTAGAATATATGGAGGGGATACCTCTTCTTTTAGAGAAGACAAATAATAAATAGGAGATCATTTAGGTGGCGCTTGAAGTGCTGGTTGTCCTAACCTTTGGGTTTTACTGTTAATATGGGCGACATCTTCATGGCAATTTTCAATCCATTTGCGGAGTCAATATCCTCAAAAAAATCGAATTTAAAGTCGATGTCCATTGGTCCATATAGAGAATTTTCTTGTAACTTTGAATGGATTAGAATTTAGATCCAATAGGCTTTTTGCAGATTCAGATTTCTTGTTGACCTATTTAGAAGTCGTCTCGGTGTTCTTGAATTTAGTTTTTGAAGAGAAGAGATGAGAGTTAAAGATTTTCCCACTGGGTATTCCAATTTGTAAGCGACTAAGTTTCGTTTCTGAAAAATAATAAATCAAGAAAATAAAAGTAGAAGCAAACAACAATATTTGTATTTCAAGAAATTTGTGCGAAGGTTACAATCTTTATAAAATTTTAGATAAAAGAATGTTATCCTCTGATTCGTTTCCTCACAATCATCAACCCAAGAGCTTTGCTTTGTTCTTGAATCAAAGAAATACTTGTTGAAACTTCGTTATGAATGCAGAGCCAATCTTTAATCACAATCGCAGAAGTATGGGAACTTGCAGCTTACAACTTGGAGACAAAACTCCTTTGTATGCGGAAGACTTGCGGATCACCACTGAAGAGCAGAACTTTTCTACTTATTCTCTTATTCTTGTTACTCCTCCTCCTCCTCCTCCTCCTCCTCCTCCTCTTCTTCTTCTTCTTCTTCGTCGTCGTCTTATGAAGACCCCTTTATATAGTTGTAGGTTAGGGTTTTAAGGGTATTTTGGTTTTCAATTAATTTTAGAAGATCTTGGGCTTGAAGAACATGAGTTGGGCTCATCTTGTCAACTTAATGGACCCAAATATAATTTGGATTTTATTAAGTCATAAAATTTTAACTTAAATATTAATCCAACCTCATGAACCAATAATTTAACTTAGTCAATGTATCATGAATTTAAGATTTAACCCATATTTAAAATGGATTGATCAATAAAATTTTTCTGTCTACAGACTTCTTCCTTCGTTTTCTGATTTTGCCGAAAGCATCACTGCAACAAGTATAAGGAATATTTTTTCCTTGAGGCAACTTTTGATCGTTACTGTTAATGAGATCTATATTGTTGTTTGATTCATTAATTATTATTGTTTTTTTTTTAATTTGACACAACAAGAGTTTGTTGTTGCTTGGAACATTTTTTCTTTGGGTGAGTCATTTAATTCAACATCTTGGTTCAATGCTTCTTGTTGTTAGCATATCTTTAGAAGTGTGCTACTGGTGGTTTGATGGTGTGCACAAAAATATTTGTGTTGTACCATTGGATAAGAGAAGCATATCAAACCTTACTGGCTTTAAGTTATCCTTATTTTGTGATATGCTATTCCTTCAAATAAGATCCATCAGACTCTTTTTCCATTTTTTATGGCTTTACAACATTGTTTCGGTCATTATATTTCTTTCTTTTCGATTTTTTAAAAGTGGCTTTTAGGCACCATGATTTGAATTTTTTTAATGTTACATTTGTACATATTTTTCGTTCATGGCAAACTGCAAAATTGCCTTTTATTTTTATTAATTGTTTGGTAAAATAAATTTTTTGGGACAAACATCAATTTTTTCCTATCATAATGAAAAATTTTGTTTATTATTAAAATTTGGAACAAGTTTGTAAGTAAGTAAATTGAAAATAATATGTTGCCAAAGTAACCTCTATTATTTGAAATGTATTTATTTTGAACATGTAAAATATGGTATATCTATGCGAAATGATCATTCCAATGGAAGATTATTTTGGCAAGATTATTTATAGCCATGAATATGTGATACATTTATAATACATGTTAATAATATGTCGGTCCAAAGAAAGGCATATTATTAGGCCGTTGTAGTAATCAATATTTATGATCTATGTATAAGAGTACCACTTACAAGTTATTATTTCTGTCCAAAAAGATTAAATGATAATGTTGTGCTAGGTATCTTGAGATGGGTCCATTTTTATGTATATGTTTGTGTGTTTGATAAATGTATTATAATTATTTATCATTGTTACTTTAGTTGTGTTTAATTTAGTTTATCTTCACATATATATAATTTATTCGATTGTTAATTGTGAGCATTATTTATTTTATCTAATAGTTTCTTCAATATCTATCAATAGGAACAACATTCCCGTGCTTAATGGCACAAACTTTATGAAATGAAAAGAGCTGCATGGATCTTAACTATGGATTAAGATTCGATCGCCTTGCGGACTTGAATGAAACTAGCACTAATGAAGAAACAACTGCATATGAGAAGTGGAAACGATCAAACCGCATGATCTTGATGATAATACAAGACTCAATTTCAGAATCCTTAAGAGACAGTCTAACGGAGAATAGAGATGCCAATGGTTTTTTTTAATGGAAATCACAGGCCGATTCACTGCAAATAAAAAGGTTGAAACAAGTAATATTCTTAACAAGATTGTTTCAATGCAATATAAGGGTAAAGAAAACATAAGGGAGTAGATTATAAAAATGTCTAATCTTCTAACGAAACTCAAGGCTTTTAAGCTTGAATTGTCTAATGACATACTTGTGCACCTAATTTTGATCTCCCTTTCTTGCACAATTCAGTCAATTCAAAGTTTTATATAACACTCAAAAGAAAAAATAAACTTTGAATGAGCTTGTAGCTCAATGTATATAGGAAGAGTACAGACTTAAACAAGAAAGTGCTCATTTGATATCTACCTCTGAAAATAAAGTTGTTTCACATAAGTGGAAAAAAGTAACAATAAAGAAACTGTAGACAAAGAAACATTTGAAACTAAGGAAAAGAAGCTAGAAGCATAGTCACAAGAAGAAAGAGTGTTTCAAGTACACTGCTTGACGTGAAAAAAAAGGTTAACTTCTATATTTTGTTTGCTTAGAAGTTAGTTTGGCTATGGTACCTACTGACACTTTGTGGATAGAATTGGGTGCAACTACTCATGTAAGTACCACTATGTAGGATTGCCTAAGGAGTCGAAAGTCAATTGATGCTGAAAGATATATCTATATGGGCAATGGAAATAAGACAGCTGTGGAGGCTATTGATATCTTTAGAATTTTATTAGATACTGCTTTCTATTTAAAATTAGAGAAAACATTTGTTATACCGTCATTTAAGCTGAACTTAATTATTGTTTTTTGTTTGGACAAATCTGAATATACTTGTTCTATTGGAAATGGAAGTTGTAGTATTTCTCTAAACTCTAATATTGTTAGAACTGGAATTCTGATTGATAAATTATATAAATTAAACCGTCAAACCTTATATAATAATAAAAATCTATATTCCAGTAATTTTGTTACTAAGTGCAGATTAATAAATGAGAATTTATTAATGTTATGGCATAAGCGATTGTGTCATATTTCAAAACAAAGAATATAAAAGGCTTGTGTCTGAAGAAATTCTTAATTCCCTTGATTTATCAGATTTGAAAATGTGTATAGAATACATCAAGGGAAAACAAACGAATATAAGGAAAGTAAGTGGTTATAGGAGTAAAGAACCTTTAGAGTTGATACATACGGATATTTATGGTCCTTTCACTATGACTTCATGGAATGGTAAACAATATTTAATCAATTTTATAGATGATTACTCCAACTATGGCTATATTTATTGAATTCATGAGAAGTCACAATCTTTGGATATTTTCAAAATTTTTAATGTCGAAGTTGAAACTCAATTAGGCAAGAAAATTAAGGCTGTCAAATCTGATCGTAGAGGAGGACACTATGATAGATATGATAGTTCAGGTGGACAACGTCCAGGACTTTTTGCAAAATATCTAGTAGTGTAGAATTATACCTCAATATATCATGTTAGGAAATTCGTGTCAAAATAGTGTATCTGAAAGACAAAATTGCACTCTAAAAAATATGGTAAAAACTATAATTAGTCATTCTTCTTTACCTGAATCACTTTGGGAAGAAACGTTAAAAACTGCAGTTTACATACTAAATAGAGTTCCAAGTAAAGCGGTAGCTAAAACCCCATACGAGTTATGGACTGGTAAGAAGCCTAGTATTAGGCACTTACATATCTGGGGATGTCCAGTCGAAGCAAGGACTTACAAGCCCAATGAAATGAAACTAGATTCAAGAACTATTAGTTGCTACTTTGTGGGTTACTCTGAAAGGGCGAGAGGTTTTAAATTTTATGAGCCCTAAATTAGATCTTTTTTTGAGACAAAGAATGCTAAATTTATTGAGGACATTGATTATCTAGGGAATAATCAAAACAAAGCAGATTGTGTGTAAATTTAAGAAGTCCATATATGATTGAAAGCAGGCATCCCGTCAATGGTACTGGAAGTTTGATCAAATGATAACCTCTTTTGGTTTTAAGGAAAACACCTTAGATCAATGCATATATCTCAAGTTAAGTGGGAATAAATTTATCATCCTTATGCTATATGTAGATGACATTCTATTAGCAAGTAGTGATATATGTTTTTTGCATGAAACCAAGAAATATTTATCTAGCAAATTTACAAGATCTTGGCGAGGCATCCTATATTTTGGGTATTGAGATCCATAGAAATCATACCAGAAACATACTTGGATTATCGTAAAAGACTTATATCGAAAAGGTACTAAATAGATTTCATATGAAAAATTATGCACCAGGAGATACACATGTGGCAAAAGGTGATAAAAGTGAAATGACCCCAAAACGTGCCTGAAAATGTGCCTCGGAAGTGCCTATAATCATAATTTCCATATATCTCAAAATCCATGCATGATATCAAAAATTTGACTTCATATTCTTGTTCAGGGGGAAAATTAACTTGGAAATGAGTATAACCTGAATTTTAGAGCAACTGTAGCAAAATTCGATTTTCCAAACTTCGCAAAATCCAAAAAGGGTTAGTGCCCTTAGCGCGACGTGGCCAAGGCGTGCCCCTATGTAAAAATTGTCCATCTTTCCTGTTCTAATCCAAGGCCTTTGGATCTTGGACCTAAGCTTCCCCATACACAAAAACATCTATACTTAGTCATTTTTCAACCTCATATCATTCAAGACATTCTCCAATACTCACTCAAATACTTAGGCAAATATTTCACCCAAAATTCAAGTGCCAAAATCTCACTCCGGATCTAAGGCTTTCTTTCAAGCTTCAATTCTCCATTCAAATATTCTTCAAGAAATTCTCTAAAGTTGAGGTATGTGGGTTTCAACCATTGGGTCCTTTCACCCATGGTGCCCAAGCTTCCTTTTTTACATAATTTTCATATTTCTAAGTTGATTTATTTATGAGTCTTACTTACTATGGATTTGACTATGAAATATGTTGGGGTTCATAAAAGTATGACTGTTTAAGCATGATTTAAGATATGAATCCATGATCTATCTTGAGATTTGATGAAGGGTTTCAATGTATATTGCATAAATGTATTACCAAGTATTGGTGGGTTGATTTACTTCAAGTTTTCTTACATGATTTCACCCTTGAATTGCATCGGTTTATACTAGCATAGCACACCCACCAAATGTTTGATAAAATGTTCAATTTAGGGTTCTTGATCCATTGCATGACTTATGACATGTATAACTTTATGATGATGAAAGTAATGTAATTATATGTAGATTTCCTGAAAAGTATCTATATTATTGCAAGTTGACCATACCTTGTTGAAGGAGGAGGGGGGTGCTTGGCCTCAACCACTATTATGGAGGGTGTGATGTTCATCAACCAGTTGAGGGTTTTACACCTTGACCACTATGATAGAGGATGTGATATCCATCCATCAGTTGAGGGGTTGATACTTTGACCACTATGATGGACGGTGTGATGTCCATCAACCAGTTAAGGGGTTGATACCTTGACCACTATGATGGATGGTGTGATGTCGATCAACCAGTTAAGGGTGTGTACCTCGATCACCCTCCAAGGGGGTGCTAAGCCTTCTATTCCAAGAACTAGTTGCTTGGTCTTTGATGGCCTTTTCTTACACACATAATATGTTCTATATAACATGTTTTACTTCAAACATTACTTGTACATGCCATATTGTTACTATGCTCATCCATTGACTATACTTACTCATTTTGATTATGTTGTTTATCTGTTATTGTATTGCATCATACATACTTAGTACATTCAAACGTACTAACACATACATTATGCCTACATGATGTTACCATGTAGAAGCCGGAGCTCCACTTGATCATCTTCCTCCTCCACGTAGCTAGTATTATCTTTTAAAGCAAGTTGGTGAGTCCTCAACTCCGAGGACATGTTTCTTTGAAATTATGCTATGTGTTGACTCTTGCCATGTTGGAAACTTGTGGCTATGAGGGTGAGCTCGGTGATTGTCCTTGCCCTTGCTCCTATCTACGTATTAGATGTGTTGTTAGAACATTATGATGTATTAATGTTATACTTTGACTTTTTATGTATCTATGGTATCAACTATGTCCCTTAGCCCTATTTTTCCATTTTTACTATCTCTTGATATTGTACAATTATTTTTGCGATCAAGGATGTGTAATGATATGCTAAGAGACTTATTTGGGGTTCCTTCGGGTTTCTCATTCACCGTGTCATGTCTAGGACCTAGGTTTGGGTCGTGACATTTAGTTTGCGACAATATCTAAATTTGGACATAGAAAAAAAAGAGATGGACAAAATTTCATATGCATCAACAGTGGGAAGTCTTATATATGTACAAGTTTGTATGCGTCCAGCTATAGTGTACATAGTGGGAATGTTAGGCTGATATTTAAGTAATTTGGGAATGGATCATTGGAAAGCTCCAAAATGTGTTATGAGGTACCTTCAAAGAATTAAAGATTACATGCTCACTTATCAAAGGTTAGATCACCTAGAGATTATAGGATATTCCAATTCAGATTTTGTTGGATGTCTTGGTAGTAGGAGATCTACATCATATTATGTTTTCATGTTGGCTGGAGGAGTTATTTCATAGAAGAGTGTAAAACAAATATTAATAGCTTCAACTACCTTGGAAGCTGAATTTGTGGCCTGCTATGAAGCATCAAATTAAGAAAAATGGCTAAGAAATTTTATCACTGGAATACAAATAGTCGATGACATTGAAAGACCATTGAAAATTTATTGTGATAATAAATCTACCGAGTAATATCCAAGGAACAATCAAAGTACATCAATTAACTTTTTGATTATAAAGGAAAGAGTTCAGAGTCGTCTTGTGTCAATTGATCATATTAGTATAAACTCAATGATTGCAGACCCGCGCATAAAAGGTCTAACGCCTAAAGTATTTCATGGGCATATGACTCATATGGGTGTTCTCAGATTTGATGATGAGTTATTTTTAGTGGGAGTTTGTAATTTTTTTATGCTTTTGATATGAAAAAGTTTTTTTCTGTATAGACTAAAGTTTTGTGTGAAATTTATGAATTTTATGTGTTTATTGGTAACTTTGATAATAAAGATATTAATTTTCTATTGTGATATTACACAAGGTATAAGAAAGTGATTTTGGACTTTTAAAGTCATTAAGTAGGACCTGTTAGAAATAGACATGATTTAGACTATTAAATTTGCATGTAATTTCCATACTTGATCTATGTCATTGGTATTGCTGATATTTTTGACCATTGATAGGTTTAGTACAAATATATGTTACGAAAATCACTTTAGTCCTATATGGAATTATCGATGGACCAGATTGTTTTGAGATATTTAAATTAAGATAGCAAAATACGCACACAATAAAGTTTTATTTATATATATGATTCTTTAGAAACATATGTGGTCCAAGTGGAAGATTATTAGTAATTTCTAATTTGTGGACTCACATATTAATATTTTATGCATAGATATGCTATCATCAAAGAAGCCATTATATGATCTAATAAAGTATTAAATAAAATTTTGGACCTTAAGAGTAAATATCTATTAATATGGGTTTATTTTTAATAAACGCAAGAACATGGACCTTTTCTTAAGTCTGATGGAGACTTATTGGAAAAGGAATATTTTTAATGTGAAAAGGCATATCCAAATCTATAAATAAATATGGTCCCTAAATCTGAAGTACGTTCTTTTCTTTTTCACTCCATCTCAGACAAAGAATATTTTAAAGAACTATCTTCAAGGTTTAGAAGATCTTATCTTTTCCAAACATGTTGCTTCAATGGAACAAGGTTAGTATTTTTTCATTCTTATGAATTCATATGTATGTCTAATTATTTGCTAGAAAGGTCTTGGATGAATTCTTTAAGTTTTCCGACAGAACCTCCTTAAAATTGTTGGAGTAATACACCATAAATACAATAAATTATAATTGAAAATAAAATGATAAAATTGAATAAAAATTCATTCAGGCTGAGGCGCAGATATCTCGCTCTCTTTAAGGAGATTCAAGCCCACTACAGCAAATATATTCACTGGTCCAGCAGTATTCCTCTTGACTTGTCCCCTCCAGAGTACAACAACCTTTCAAAAACGTGTAACTCAACAAACTCAGGATAAGAGTTAAGTCTCAAGCTCCACAAGAAGAATGTGCTTGTTCTAAAAAATGCTCATGAAAATCGAGATAGCTCAAGGTCATAATGTTCTCGCTATTAAAGCTTATGTCAACACCTTGATTGTTGTGTAATTAATAATACTTTATTTCCCTTAAGCTGTCATAGTTCAAGTCCGAGACGACTACTGACCCTGGAGTAAAAGTTATTGTTTTACTAAATGGAAGTTCGACGCAGAGCACACCTTAATTATGCATAATAGTCTACCTTCAGCTAAATTGGCGAAGAACTCTCTTATTTTAATATTAAAATGAGTGGGAAAATATTGGTGTATATGCATTTTATTATTAAAATTAACTATTAAGTGCATATATTATTGGTATACCTTGTGGTAGAAAATAGTTATTTATTCTTGTAACTTATATGACCATTAGTTTTTGTAACTCTTATGATCATTAGTTTCTTGTAATTTATATGACCACTAGTGGCGTATAACTTATGCAACCACTAACCCTTGATCTACCCTATTAGAGTCTTGTAACTCATGTAACCATTAACCTATGTTCTACCCCATTAGTGTCTTGTAGCTTATGTAAATTCCAAGACATGATTCCTCCATTTATATACCTACATTACTATCCACATTAATCCTATTCAACACTAGTCTCATCTATAAATAGTGATGTTTCTTTTTTTATGAAGAAGAAATAAAGAAGATGAAATATGGAGAGAAAACAATGTGAAGTGTGAATAAAATATTGCAGTGTGTGGTAAAGTGTGGAAAAGTGAAAGAGAGTTTGAGACAATGAAAATATTCTAAGTTGTCAACTATTCACTATATAAAAGAGAGTAATTTATATGTTGAAGGAAGGTGTTTTTTGTGTGGATCTTTGGACTCTTCAATTAATTCGGAGTTGCTTGAGTCATACAACTTTGTTTGATTATTGTATCCTGGAGGGGACTAGTCAAGAGATGTACTGCTAGATCAGTGTTGATTATGATGTAGTGGACTTGAATCTCCTTAAAAAGTGCAAATACTATGACACAGTGGACTTGAATCTTCTTAAAGAGAGAGATATATCTACGCTTCAGCCTGAATAAATTTTGATTCAATTTTGTCATTTATATTTTCAACTGTAATTTATGTATCTGCCATGTATTACACCAACACAATGTAATGATGAAGGACCCTATAGGTATACAATCAATTCACAATGAATGTTGTGATATGGGATTAATAAAAGAACTACAGGGTTCATATACACTATGTAACACCATTGTTCATCGGATCATAACTAATACTTTCCTCAATATCATTAAAATATCAACCATCAAGAACCCTTTTCCATCAACAATAAGATTTTTCTTAACATGTTATTTCTATTTGACCAACTCTATGATCCCTGAGAATAAAAATGTTTGTATGATCATAGCAAATAACAAAAGTTTCAAATGCAATACTTTTATGTGAATGTATTTTTCACTCTAAGTACCATGTGTAATGACCTTTGGGTTATTTTCTTCATCTATAAATCTTTTCAGCATTTAGAGCCTTATTGTAGTTATCTCAAGTCATTTAAAACATATTAGCACTGACATTTCAGTCACCTAGTTGTTCATCTGAATTTTGTGCAAGTTTTAGTATTGGTTAAAACTCTAAGCAGATAGCCTCAGAATGTAATTCAGATGGTTATATTAGCTCTAAATAGGTCATTTTAGAAAGAGACCATGGTCAGTTCAATTACTAAGGCTACCGGTGTGAATTGTGCCATTAGAAGTTTTAGCTTTTAAGCTTTGGCCTAAATTTAATTTTGGTCAGCTTGCTTGGAAATTATGTTCGGATGAAAATTCGTTAGCGTGGTTAGTTATGTAAAATCAATGTTCATCTAGAATAACCTTTTGTACATGTCTTGAGGCTTTTAATCTCATCTTGAGCCCTCTTATAGACATTAGCTTAAAATGATGCTTAGGCAAAGGAGTCACTTTTTATTGAGATGACCACTCTTTGAAATTTGGACTATGCCATTGAGTTTAGAATATTAAATTCAGTGGGGTACATAGTTCATTTGTGCGCATAGGATTTCAAAAACCTAATTAAAGAATTTTCAACTTGGCAAACCAGCTAATGGAACTCAGCTATTGTAGGCCAAAATTGGCCTTTATGCGAGCCTATGCATTTGTATGGCTTCATGTTATGTTCGTGAGGGCTTATGGTCCCTAGCCTCCTCATTCGTGTGATGCTTTCATGATTGCGAGGGTCAGGGCAGCCACCCCTTTACATTTGCATGACCTCTCTTCACGTTTGCGGATGTCTTTTTTCTAGTGGGTCATGATTGTGAAATTTTATACTCTGCAATTGCAATTTGTATTTTTGGCTAGTCATATATAAAATTCTATTCACCTATTAGCCTTAAACTCCTCATTTTTTTTGAGATTTATAGAGTTGTGGAGCTCTATTTTGGGTAATTATTAGTGTGCTAAGTTCATATTATTTTTGGGTACATGTTAGAGTGTTTGGGGAAGCAAAAAAGGGATTAATTTTTTGGCAAAAGTGATTGTCAGCTATTCTTCCTTAGCTTTGTTGTAGATTTTACTGCATAAACTGTTTGCCCTCATTTTCGAGCATCAAATTGTGTGTCTATGGAGATACAAGCTCAATATGTTCTGTAGAACCTTTTTATTGAGTAGACTTCAGGATTCTCATCGTAATTTTCATTTTAGACTCGATCTTGGACCCATCTCTGAAAAATATGATTTTGGTGTTAAAATATTCGTATTGATGTGGTAACAAACATTTGAATAGTGTAACAATGATTTGAGGTGATTCGGTGGTCAATATTTTGTGTGCAGTGTATTCAGAGCATGGATGATCGACTTCAAGGTAGGCAATTATCTCTTTTCTTGACTAAGCCCTTTTTGATACTTTGCTTGTCTAATTTTATTCATCAGGTATATAAAATTAGTTATCAATTTAAACAATCAAGAAATAGTTACTTTAATTCAACTCTACCCTTTGTAGTGATATGTGAAGAAGTCTATTACTATAATTATCAAAAAGTACCAGCCAATTTAATAGGGCTATATTAGTCAAATTACATCCCTTATTAAATTTTTGTTATGAGTTATGCCAAACCTTATCCTAACAACTAAAATGGGATGGATAGAGTAATACTTTGCATATATTTCATGTGGCTTTGGATAGTGAATGCCTAATATTTCATGTTCTTTCATTCTATCCGATCTTCAAATTTTCGGTTGAGCCTTAGATTAGTATAGTACTTTGGAGACCTTAATTTAAGCTTGGGGGCTTGCTCTTAGTGTGTTTTAGGACCAATATATTTTCAAGTATTGTGTGGGTGGCCTTAGACTAGGATTGAGCCTTGGATGTTTAATATGAGTTTTATTGTCTTCATAGCTAGGTGTGGCTTCTAATAGGGTTTTATTTTCTGATAGTGTATTTTGTGCTAGTGCACGAGGCCTGAGTGGCTCATTGTAGTCCTAGGATTGATTTAGATATGCTTAGTTTTAAATTGGGGCTTATATTTTGGAGAAAGGCATCGAACCAAGAGATATTTCTTCCTCCACTTATTTCTAAGTTGTTTCTTATTTCCTTTGCTTGTGGAGGGATTAGTGTGTTAAGATAGAGAGGTGCCCCTAGAGTTGTTCCTTTCCCTATACTATTTTTGAGTCATTTATATCCCTTAGCTTTATCTTTAGGAGTGAGCTAGTGTTATTGTATTGAGCTATTACTATATTTTTAGCCCAAGGCATTGTTGAGTAGTTGGAACCCAGCTTAGCTCCCTCCACCATCGTACTATAGAGGTTGTGGTATTATATCCTTATTTTCTATGCCTTATTTAGATACTAATGATGGCATGCATTGTGTTGGTTGCTCAGTCTTACTTGTTTTGCAGTATGACCCTTGCTCACTCATTGGCATGAAATGCCTCAAAATGTGTTTGGGAATGCCCATAATAATAATTTCCATATTCTCTAAATCTGTGCATGATACCAAAAATACAACTTTATATTCTCGATAAATGGGCAAAATGGAGTGGGAAATCGGTATAACTCAAATTTTAGAGGACCCATAGAGAAAAATAATTTTTGCTAATTTTTGATTTCCAGAGAGCATCCGCCCCCTAGCCGCGATGCGCTTGGGGCGTGAAGCAGTACATTTTCTCCTTCGTGTTTGGTCGCATTGCGGACTAGATGTGGACCAGTATAATGTTTTCCTTACTTTTCCTGTTTCGGCAAAGGACATTGGAGTCATATCCCCATGCCCACTTAATCCTGAAATCACTCATACTTAGCCATTTTTCAACTCCATAACCTACAAAACTCTCTCTCAAACCCCACTAAGACTCTATCAATTCTTTCATTCAAATCTAAGTATCTCAAGCTCAACTTTGGAATTCAAGGATTCATTTCAAGCTCTAAAACTACTTCACGCTCACCTCTAAGGATTCAAGGTTTAGGATATATGGGTTTCATCCATTGAATCCCTTTCACCCATAGAACCCAACCTTCCCTTTTCATGAAAATTGCATGTTTTAAAGTGTATTACCTATAGGTATCTTTTATCATGGATTATGAATGCAAATTATGTAGGGGTTTTATAAAATATTGATTGATTATGCATGACTATCTATTTCAAGCTTATACCATGAATTGATTTTGTCTATTGAGACTATGCTTGTTTTAAGCTATGAAATTATGAATTATTATGATCCTTTGTAATGGATTTCAAAGTACCCTACATAAGAGTTTTACTACATGTTGGTGGGTTGATTAGTATAAAGTTTACTCATCTTATTTCACTCTTAGATTCTGTGATTTTGAACAAGTATCATGAACCCACCAAGTGTTTGATAAAATATCAAGTCAAGAATTCTCAAGTTATTGATGATCTATTACATGATTTACAAGTCAAGTGACTTTATGATGATTAAGGGCTTTCAAGTATGTATTGAATCTATGAAAAGTATCTAGGATTTTAGAACTATCAAGTTAAGCCCTATTTCAAGATTTTTTACCTCTTGCCAGCCATTCATGTTAAAGTAGGGGTTCATGTGTGATTATGATTTACTCTCATGTTCAAGTTAGGCTCACAAATAGAGGCCGAGCATGTTTCAAGAGCTACTCGAGTCATGTTTCCATGTTTCTTAAAAGTTGTACAAGTCATGATTATTTCAAGTATTCCATGGTATTTGACTTAGCACCGGTTGAGGCTTAAGATGGGGGCTTGACTCAAGGGGTCCTTATATAAAGTTTTTAGTCTTTAAACTATGTGCCACCAGAGGATTATGATTCTTACCTTTGCTACACTAGCAGATCCATCTAGTTCATGTTATCATGTTTGGTTTGCCTTGGCAAGTCGACCACACTTCATCGAGGGTGTCATGTCCGGTAACCTGAACCAAGATGATGTCAGTCCTCGGAGTCCGAGTTGTAGATACTTGGTGCAAGATAAATGATTTACAAATATGTTTTATTATGAGCATTGATCATGCATGCCATATTGAGATTATATATCCATTGTTATGATTATGCATTTTGACTATATTGGCTTATGTCTTGTTGCATTGCATCCCGCATACTTAGTATATTATAACGTACCAATGCATACTCTGTGCCTACATGATATTACCATATAGGGACCAGAGCACCTTTTGATCATCCACCATGTGGATAGTTTTGTGCTTCAGAGATAAGAATTGATGAGTCATCAAGTCCGAGGACACAATCTACATTACTCTTGGTATGTTGAGACTTCTTATGTTGAACACTTATTATTATGAGGGTGAGCCCGGAAAGTGTCTTGGCCCCTGATCCATTCCATGTTAGAGATGTTGTTGGATATTATGATATACTCATGCTATGAGCTTGTGTCAGGACCCAACCCTAGGGACTAGACATGACACGACGCGAGGGGAACCCGAAGGGACCCCAAGCAAGCCTCTTAGCGCATCATTACACATCCTTAGTTGCAGAAGAAATAAAATAGCAACTAAGAGTAGAAATAGGGGTAAATGGGGCTAAGGGACATCATTTATATCATAACAACAAGAGTTAAGAGAGAGTCAAGCTTATAATATTACACATAACATGTCCAACAACACATCTAATACAAAGATAAGAATGGAGGCCAAGACAAGAAACTGGGCTCATCCTCACAGTCAATATTTACATAAAAGAAAGGTAACCTTAGAACATAGCATGAGACAATAAGCAACATCCCTAGAATAAAGGACTTACCAACAAGCTTGAGTGAAATCGTACTAGCCATGTGGATGGAGATGCTCAAGCGATGCTCCGATTCTTACATGGTGACATCATGTAGACATAGAGTATGCATTAGTACATTTGAATGTACTAAGTATGTAGGATGCAATGCAACAAGAGATAAGTACATAGTCAAAATACATATCATAGGCAATGAATAAGCATATAGAAATATGGCATGTATGAATAATATTTGAAGTAAACCGTGCTTATATAGAACATAATCTATGTTTAAGGAGAGACCCTTTTAGTGCAATTCCAAGGCCTACGACCTCCTTAGAGAAGTGCATGAGGTACAAACCCCATCATATAGTTGATGAGGTACAAACCACCTAACGTGGTGGATGAGGTACAAACCGCCCCAAAAAGGTTATCACGGTACAAACCCCCCCAACAAGGTTACACGGGCCTGCCACCTCCCGTGACGTGATCGAGGTACAAACCTCTCAACAAGGTTACTCGGTCCTAATACTTCCTGAGTGAGGCTTGGTCGTTTTTCCCACATCATAGAGATAATATCATATACATACATTCCTTTCATCATCATATAGTCATTCAACTCGTAAGACATGTATTAAGCCTTTAATTCCTAAAGGAAACCATATCCAAACATTTTATCGAATACTTGGCTGGTCTGTAATGCTAGTGTAAAATCATACAATGCAAGAGTGAAATCATGCTAGAAAATTTAGTGTAAAACCATCAATAGATACTTAGTAATATCCTCAAATAATATACATCAATATCCTTCATCAAACCTCACAATAGATCTTAGATTCATAGCTCAAAACATGCTAAAGCATTCAATATTTCATGAAACCCTAACATGGTTCATGGTCATATTCATAATAGGAAACCCATTTGTAAAATCAACGTAGAAACAAGTATTTTAGGTTAAAAAGAATCTTGGGCACCATGGGTGAAATAACTCAATGGTTGAAACCCACATAACTTAGCTTTGGAGAATAGCTTGATGAAGATTGGGGATGGAGACTTGAAGCTTGAATGAGAACCTTAAGATCCGAATAAGTTTTGAGACTTGCATTTAGGAGATGAAGTATTGGGCTAACTGTTTGAGTGAGTTTTGGGGAATGCTTTGGATGCTGTGAAGGTCAAATGTGGCTAAGTATAGGTATCTTCATGCTTGGGAACACTTAGCACCAATACCCAAAAGCCTTGGACCAAAATAAAATCGCTGACAATAAAATACACAGATCTATGTCTTGTCCGTAACACAGACCTATCGTAGAGGCAAAATTAATACATGTTCGCGATAGCTGCGCATCACGGATTGATTTTCGATAAGGAAAACTATGAAAAATGAAATTGATAATTGTTTACTCTTGTATCATGGTTAGAACCATTTCCCATTAAATTTGACCCCCTAAACAAGACTATGAAGTCAGAGTTTTAATATCGCACACGGATTTTGAGATATATAGAAATTACTATTCTGGGCACTTTTGAGGCACATTTTCAGGTACTTTTTGGGGTTATTTAAATATCTCCCCCTTAGGAACATTCATCCCTAAATGTCAAAGAAACGTATATGAGAATATAAAAATGATAATTTCAGCCCACATAAGGATGCAGTGATGCACTTAAACATCAGTTCAAAAATCTCAACATAAGAGTAAAATCATCATAAACTTATCGATTTAAACATGAATGTATGAAAATGTCATGGGTTGAATTTAGACTTGAAATCACATAGGAGACTAAGATGGATACCTTATCCTTGAGCAGAGTGGAAATGATAAGTGTATCGCGTTCGCATATCCACTTTGTCCTCTCAAGTAGTACTTTTAACTTGTTGGTTCCTCTGAAGGACCTTAATGGAAGCACCTTCCTTATTCCTCAACCTCCTTACTTGCCTATCCAAGATCTCTACTTGAACCTCTTCATATATCAAGTTGTCTTCAACTACCCCCACAACATCAAGAGGCACAATAGCATTAGGATCACCCACATACTTCCTCAACGTAGACATATGAAAGACCAGATGAACCAATTTCATTTCTCTAGGTAAATCCAACTCATAGGCCACCTTACCAACCATTCTTACCATCGTATAAGGACTCACATATCTAGGGCTCAACTTGCCCTTCTTACCCAAATGAACCACACCCTTCATGGGTAACACCTTCATATAAACCCAATCACCAACTTTGAATTCCAGATCCCTTCTCCTCATATTGACATAGGACTTTTGATGACTTTGGGCCATGTTCAACCTTTATCTTATCATCCTAACATTCTCAAGAGCGTCTATAACCAAATATGGTCCCAACAAAGCTACCTTACCAACCTCAAACCACCCAACCGGTGATCTACAATGCCTACGATAGAGAACCTCAAATGGTGCCATCTCGATGCTAGAGTGATAGTTATTATTGTATGCAAACTCAATCAATGGAAGATGATCATCCCAACTACCTTTAAGCTCCAATACACAAGCCCTAAGCATATCCTCAAGTGTTTGGATAGTTCTTTCAACTTAGTCATCTGTTTGAGTGTGGAAGGTCGTACTAAGCTTAACCTTTGTACCAAATCCCCTTTGAAAAGACCTTTAAAAATGTGAAGTAAATTAAGATCCATGATCAATATGACGGATAAAGGAACCGCATGCAATCTCACCAAGTCATAGATGTACAATGTAGCATAATCTTCAAACCCATATATGATCTTAACATATAGAAACTGAGCCAATTTCGTCATCCTATCAACCAAAACACAATTGGAATCAAACCCCTTCGTAGTCTTGGGCAACGAACTACAAAGTCCATATTAATATTTTCCCACTTCCAAGTAGGAACCTCTGTGTCTTGGGTTAGGCCACCCGACCTTTGGTATTAGTCCTTGACATGTTGACAATTATGGCAACCGGATACAAATTTGTCAATGTCTTTCTTCATGCCTCCCTACCAATATACCTCTCTCAAATCTATATACATTTTAGTAGAACCGGGGTGAATAGAATAGAAAGAACCATGAGCCTCAGCAAGAATCCCTTCTCTCAAGCCATTAACACAAGCCATACACAACCTACCTTGGTATCTAATTGTAGCATCTTCCCTATAGGACAAATCCTCCACCTTCCCATCATTAACCAAGGCCTTCAATTCAAACAAGGAGGAATCAAGACCTTGCTTAGCTTTCACCTCCTCAACCAATGAAGATTTAAAACCATCAACAACAACAAGAACACTGTTTACCTCTTCCAACCTTACTCCCAATACATCCAACTGATGGACATCCTTAGCCACTTCCTTATCACTACCATCAACATGAGCTAGGCTACCCATAGACACCCTACTCAAAGCATCGGCCACCACATTAGCCTTACTCGGATGATAATACATACTCATATCACAGTCCTTAAGGATTTCTAACGATCCCCTTTATCTCAAGTTAAGGTCTTTTTGAGTGAAGACATATTTGAGACTCTTATGATCAGTGAACATATCAACATGCATCCCATACAAATAATGGCTCCAAATCTTTAATGCAAAAACCATGGAGGCTAATTAAAGATCATGAGTAGGGTAGTTCTTTTCATGCACTTTGAGTTGCCTAGAAGCTTAGGCTCTGATCTTACCATTTTTTCATTAGAACACAACCCAAACAAACTCTAGAAGTATCGTAATACACAATAAATCCTTCTAGCCCTTTCGGTATTAACAAAATTGGAGTAAATACAAGCTTATCTTTCAAGGTTTAGAATCTCCTCTCACACTCATTAGTCCATACAAACTTAGCCTTCTTTTTAGTCAATTTAGACATGGGAGAAGAAATAGAAGAGAACCCATTCACAAATCTCTGATAATAACCTGCTAAGCCCAAGAAGTTGCTAATATCCAACAAGGTTAATGGTCTAGGCCAATTTCTAATCATATCCGTCTTTTTAGGATCCACCTTGATACCATCCCCCGATGCCACATGACTTAGGAAGGCAAATTATTTCAACCAAAATTCACACTTCTCATACTTAGCATATAACTTCTCTTCCCTTAATCTTTGCAACACAACCCTCAAATGAGCTTTATGCACCTCCTCACCACGAGAATAGATCAAAATTTAATCAATGAATACCACAACAAATGAATCAAGGTAGGGTTTAAAGACCCTGTTTATTAGATCCATGAAGATGGTCGGTACATTGGTCAACCCAAAATACATCATAACAAACTCATAATGCCCATACCTAGTCCAGAAGGTCATCTTGGAAATATCACACTCCCTCACCTTTACTTGATGATACCTAGACCAACAATCAATCTTAGAGAAATGGCTTACCCGTTACAATTGGTCAAACAAATCATCAATTCTTGGAAGAGGATACTTGTTCTTGATGGTGACCATTTTGAAGTTGTCGGTAATCAATATGCATTCTAAGGGACCCATCCTTCTATTTCACAAACAACACTGGTGCACCCCAAGGTGATTCACTAGGCCTAATAAATTCCTTCTACAACAAGTCCCTCAATTTCTCCTTCAACTAACTCAACTCCACCGAGGCCATATGATAAGAGGAATAGAAATGGGTTTAGTATCTGGAAGGAGATGTATATCAAAGTCTATTTTTCTTTTAGGAGGAACATCGAGGAGGTTATTTGGAAAGACATGAAGGAACTCATTTACAACCAGAACTGACTCTACATGAAGGACATTGGACTCCACATCCCTAACCCTCACAAGGTGATAGCACACCCCTTAGAGATCAACTTACGGGCTTTAATGCAAGAGATGAGCCTACCCTTGACCACCACATCATGACTCTCCCCCTCAATGATGAGTTCATTGGGAAATTAAAACTTGACCTAATGGATTTTACAATCAATAGAGGCATAGTATGAATGCAACCATTCCATCCCAAGAATGACATCAAAATCAACCATTTCCTACTCCACAAGATCACATGGCAATATTTTATGCATGATACAAATGATACAATTTCTATAGACCTTCCTAGCAACAATAGATACACTAATAGGATTAGATACCTCATATGACTCACATAACAACTCGGGGTCAACATGGAACTTTTTGGCAACAAAGGGGACAACAAAAGAACGATTGGCACCCAGATCAATCAATGCATACATGTCAAAATCAAAGACTTTTAACATACTGGTGATGACATGGGGAATTTCCTCAATCCCTTTCCTCCCTTAGAGTTCATAGAATCGATTGTGCCTCGAGGCACCACCTTGTTGACCTCCTCTCCCTAAAGAAACTATATTATCACCTTGGGGATGAACATCCTTAACCTTTTTGTGATTTCGAGGGCAATCCATCACCTTTTATCCAACTTTTCCACAACCATAACAAGTATTTATGTCCCTCAAGAATGGGAAACTACAACCCCTACCATATTTTAGGCACCCACCATAAGGAACCACACCGCTAACACCTTGGGCCCTTAGAAATCTATTGGCATATGTCTTATGAAAAGTCACTTGGCCTCGATGGAACCAACCACCTTTGTGACTTTTGAATTTTCCTTCATGACGGGATCTCTTAGCCTCATAACCCCTTCTCTTCCTCAATTTCTCCTCCTTCATTTGTTCAGCATAGGTTATCAAATATGATAAGTCCATGTCACTAACCAACATGGCTTACCGACACTCCTCACTCACCAAGTCAAAAACACCCATTACGAATTTATTCATCCTAGATCTTGAGTCGGCCACTAAATGTGGAGCATATTTTTAAAGTTGGTTAAACTTAAGGGCATATCCCCTCACACTCATAGACCCTGAGGGCATAATTCCTCACACTCATTGACCCTTGTCTTAAATTCATAAATTTCACCAACTTAGCTTCCCTAAGCTCAAGAGGGAAGAACCTATTAAGAAAGACCTCCTTGAACTTTTCCCATAGAACCAAATTGTTGACTCCCTTCTCCTCCTTCCATTAATTGTACTAGATTTTTGCTACCCCTTTGAGTTAGTAGGCCGCCAACTCTACCTTATCCTCTGACCTTACACCTATGATAGCCAAAATCTTGTAGACCTCATCAATGAACTCTTGAGGCTCCTCACTCACCTTTGACCCATGGAATTCCAGGGGATTCATACTCATGAAATCTCTCACCCGAGATGCTAGTGTAGGAGCATGAGGGGCTTGGGCCCCTTGGTTGGGTTGTTAGCCACAATATGTGCAAGAAAGGTGAGAGCATCCCAAATCTCTCCATTAGTCGATTTCCCCTCAAGTGTGCCAGCTCTTCTCCCTCTCATCTTAGCCATGATCTAGCATAGCAAAGGATAATCAATAGGGGGTAATCCTTACCTAAACTTCTATATCATGACATAGAGTAAGAAGAAGGGAAACATTTCCTAAATGCATCTTAGCATCTAGCTCATAGTTATGGTGCACAACACAACCATGAACATGACTCTAATCGACATACATGTGTTGGACTATGAAGATCTAACAACCTAGTTCTCTGATACCAAGTTTGTCATGACCCAAGCCTAGGTCTAGATGCACCACAGCGCAAGGGGAACCTAAAGGGACGCCAAGCAAGCCTAATAGTGTATCATTACATATCCTTGGTCGCTGAAGCAATAAAATAGCAACATAAGAGTAGAAATAGGGCTAACAGGGCTAAGGGACATCATCATATCATAACAACAAGAGTCCAGAGAGTGTCAAGCTCATAACATTATACATGATATGTCTAATAACACCTCTAATACATAGATAAGAGTGGGGGCGAAGACACACAATTGGCCTCACCCTCATAGTCAACATTTACAGAAAAGAAAGGTAGTATTACAACATAGCATGAGATAATAAGTAATGTCTCTAGAAATGAGGACTCATCAACAAGTTTGAGTGAAATCGTACTAGCCACATGGATGGGGATGCTCAAGAAGGGCTCCGATTTCTACATGCTAACATATGTAGGCATACATATGCATTAATAAATTCAAATGTACTAAGTATGTAGGCTACAATGCAACAAGAGATAAGTACATAATCAAAATGCATATCATAGGCAATGAATAAGCATATAGCAATGGCATGTATTAAGATAATCAAAGTAAACCTTACTTATATAGAACATAATCCATGAGTAAGGAGAGACCACTTTAGTGTAAATTGAAGGCATACCACCTCCTTGAAGAGGCGCATGAGGTACAAACCTCTTCATATGCTTTGAGGTACAAACCCCCCAACATGGTCGATGAGGTACAAACCATCCAACAAGGTTATCAAGGTACAAAGCCCCTGACAAGGTTGCACTGGCCTACCATCTCCTGTGTGAGGCGATTGAGGTACAAACCCCTCAACAAGTTTATCCGTGCCTACAACCTCCTGAGTGAGGATTGTTCATTTTCCCCACACCATATATATATATATATATATATTCCTTTCATTATCATATAGCCATTCAACTCGTAAGACATGCATTAAGCCTTCAATTCCTCAAGAAAATCATAACCGGACATTTTATAGATCACTTAATGGGTGTGTAGTTCTAGTGTAAAACTATGCAATTCAAGAGTGGATCATGGTAGAAAATTTAGTGTTAAACCATCAAGAGATAGTTGCAAACACTCTCAAACAATATGCATCAAAACCGTTTATCAAACTTCACAATAGATCTTAGATTTATAGCTCAAAACATGCTAAAACAATCAAAATTTCATAAAACCCCAACATGGTTCATAGTCATATTCATAATAAGAATCTCATTTGTAAAATCAACTTAGAAATATATAGTTTAAGTAAAAAGGAAGCTTGGGCACCATGGGTGAAAGAACCCAATGGTTGAAACCTGCATACCTTAACTTTGGAGAATAGCTCGATGAAGATTAGGGATGGAGACTTAAAGCTTGAATGATAACTTTAAGATCCGGATGAGTTTGGAGACTTGAATTTGGGAGATAAAATATTGGTTAAGTGTTTGAGTGAGTTTTGGGGAATGTTTTGAAAGATATGAAGGTGAAATATGGATAAGTATAGGTACTTTCACGCTTAGGAACACTTAGGACTCATACCCAAAAGCCTTGGTGTCACGACCCAACCCAGGGGCCGTGAATGGTGCCGATAGGACACCGCGTCAACCACATATACTGAATCTTTGCCTACGACAGCTAAGGAATTTCACAAAAATTTCGACAGAGTTTCCTCTATTTTATTGACTAACCCACCTGCAAACAGCGAACCCAACAGTACTAGATATAG
>JAOTQJ010165481.1:10863-26638 GCA_025642045.1 Solanum sejunctum | reverse complement strand
CGATAAGTATGCAGCCACCATGATAACTTCTGGGTTTACTGGTATGCTTAGACATTTGTGGGACAATTATTTCTCAGACAATTTTAAAAGCACCATTTATAATGCAACTATAATATAAATCATTAATAAAAGAGAAAACTATTTTTAAGCTAAATAGACTCTTTTTACATATCTCCTTTTTGAAAGAAGAAATTAAAATTGAGAAAATTAAGCAAATTTTAAAAACATTGGGAATGGTTACTAAAATCGAATCCCTTCAAAAGGCTTTTGAAAAAGAAATTTACTCTAAATTTCCTAATACATTTTGGGAAATAAAAAGGCATTCTATTGAAGTTCCATACATTAATGGTTTTGATGAAAATTCCATACCTACGAAGGTAAGGATAGTGAATGCACTGGGGTCCTCTTGTTTTTTAGCAAGGCATTTGGACAAGATCGTACTACATTATTGGAGTTCCTATGAAAAATCTTGACTTAAAGTGTATTTCTTTTTCACTAAATCCTTCATATACTTGCCATGCCCAGACATCTTCTCCAATGCTTCTAGAAGGGGAATCTTGATGGATAGTTGCTTCATCATCAAAAGGAAGTATTTGAATATGCCCTCCTCTTCCTTTTTCTTAAGCCTTTGAGGGAAAGTAGGAAGAGGGTTTAGAGTTCTTTTCTTTGTATCTCAGAAATCTGCGGACCTTCTCGCTTAACCACAAATTCACCGCTATCAACCTTCTCATCATTTTCATCCACAATTACTAGAATACGGGTATCTATGGTGCTTCTGCCACTCCAAGTCATGACTGTCATGCAATGCCCTTTATTTTTTGGATTTTGAACAGTATTGCTTAGTAAGGTGCCCTTTTGGCATTGTTTCAATTGCAAAGAAACTTGTCCAAATTATTTTTCAAGTTACTTAATCACCACCGAGTGAGACTCTATTTTTTTGTTAATACTTGAGATATCCACTTTCATTCCCTTCAAGGTCTCATCTTAGTGATCATCTATCTTCAACAACTTGTTAAATATCTCTTGAAGCTTAGAAGTGCTTGGCACGACATCACGGTTATGGGGCAGCACATAAGGATCATTCCTATAACCATCTCTTCTACCCCATTCAACACCTGGCATCCTCTCTCTTCCATAGTAACCACCTCGATTATCTCTAAAAGAACCATCATAATTGTAGTTCGGACCTTGATTCCCGGAACCTTGCCTCCAATAGTAAAAGTTGAACCCTTGGCACTCTACTCCTATTAGTGCCTCTATTGTTCCTAGGAAAGCCTATAGGAGTTGTCCTATTTGCATTTTTCATAAGTTGTTGTCTTATGATCTTGTTGAATTATACATGGTAGAGTTTGATGTCATACATGGGATGGATTTCTTGCATGCCTACTATACTTCCATTGATTGTCGAACCCGTAGGGTCAAGTTTCAATTTCCTAATGAACCTATCCTTGAATGGGAAAGTTAAGATGTGGTGGTCAAGGGTAGATTAATTTCATGCATTAAAGCCCATAAGTTGATTTCTAGGGGGTTTTTGTATCATCTTGTGAGTGTTAAAGTGTGGAATCCAAAGCCCCTTCTATTGAGTCGGTCCCTATTGTGAATGAGTGTCTTGATGTCTTCCCAATTGACCTTCCTGGTGCCCCACCCAAAAGGGAGATAGATTTTGGCATAGATCTCCTCCCTGATACTCAAGCTATATCTATTCACTCTTACTATATGGCCCCAGTGGAGTTGAAGGAGTTAATAGAGCAATTGAATGATTTATTAGAAAAAGGATTTACGAGACCTAGTCTGTCACCTTGGGGTGGTCTGATATTGTTTATGAAAAAGAAGCATAAGTCACATAGGGTGCATTGACTATCGATAACTAAATAGGATCACTAGAAAGAATAGATATCATCTTTCAAGGAAAAATGATTTATTTGATCAATTGCAAGGGGCTAGCTTCTTCTCTAAGATTGATATTTGGTCAGAGTATCATTAGGTGAGGGTAAGGGATTATGATATTTCAAATCTAACCTTCAGAACTAGATGTGTGGATTATGAGTATGTTGTGATGTCTTTTGGGTTGACTAATGCACCAGCCATCTTTATGGATCTAATGAATAGGGTCTTCAAACTTTACCTTGAATCCTTTGCTGGGCATTCATTGATGATATATTGATCTATTCATATAGTAGAGAGAAGCATATGGGTCATTTGAGGGTTGTGTTACAAAGGTTAAGGGAGGAGAAATTGTATGCCAAATCTAAAAATTGTGAATTTTAGTTGAAAGAGGTTGCATTCTTGGGTCATGTGTTGTCGGGGGATGGTATAAAAGTGGATTCTAAGAAAACCAATTTGCTTAGGAATTGGCCTAGACCATTGACCCTGTTTGATATTAGGAGCTTCTTGGGCCTTGCGGGTTACTATAGAATATTTGTGGATGAGTTCTCCTCTATTGCTTCCCCTATGACCAGATTGACTCAAAAGAAGGTTAAGTTTGTGTGGATCGATGAATGTGAGAGAAATTACCAGACATTGAAGGATAGACTTGTGTCCGCCCCTATATTGTCACTACTGGATGGGCTTGAAGGTTTTGTCATGTATTATGATGCATATAGAGTTGGTGTGGTTTGTGTGCTCATGTAAAATTGTAAGGTCATAGCTTATGCTTTTAGACAAATCAAGGTACATGAAAGGAACTATCCTACCTATGATCTAGAGTTGGCCACTATTGTGTTTGAATTAAAGATTTGGTGTCATTACTTATATGGTGTAGATGTAGATGTCTTCACTGATCATAAGAACCTTCAATATGTCTTTACTAAAAAAGATCTCAACTTAAGACAAAGAAGGTGGCTGAAACCTCACAATGATTATGACATGAGTGTGCATTATCATCCGAGTAAACCAAGTACGGTGGCAGAAGCTTTGATTCAAGTGTCTATGGGTAGCATAACTCATGTTTATGGTGGTGATAGGGAACTGGCTAGGGAGGTGCATGGATTGGCTAGATTAGGGGTTAGGTTGGTAGAGGTTAGTGATGATAGTGTTATGGTTATTGATAGGTCTAAGTCTTCTTTGGTTGATAAAGTGATAGCAAAACAATATCTTGACTCCTCCTTGCTTGAATTAAAGGCCTTGGTGAAAGAGGAAAAAATAGAAGTTTTCTCAAAATGGGGAGGTCGTGCTCTTTGGTACCAAGGTAGGATATGTTTGCCTTGTGTTGATAATTTAAAGGAGAAAATTCTTGATAAGGACTATATTTCTTCTTATTCTATCCACCCTAGTTCCACCAAAATATATAGAGACTTAAAGGATGTGTATTGGAGGGTAAGCATGAAGACGGACATGCCAAATTTGCTTCCAGATAGTTGTCAAAAAGTCAAAGTCGAGCATCAAAGATTGGATGGCCTAACCCAAGACATTGAGATTCCTACTTGGAAGTGGGAAATGATTAATATGGATTTATTGTTTGTGTTGCCCAAGATTATAAAGGGTTTTAGTTTCATTTGGGTCGTGGTTGATAGGATGACAAACTCAGCTCACTTTCTACCGATTAAGACCACATATAAGGATGAAGAGTATGCGAGGTTATAAATCCATGAATTAGGTTACATTGGGTTCCTTTATCAATCATATTGGATCGTGGGGTACAATTTACTTCACACTTTTGGAGGTCTTTTCTAAGTGGTCTTGGCACCAAAGTTCACCTAACTATCTTTCACCCTCAAATGGATGGCCAAGCTAAAAGAACCATTCAAACACTTGAGGATATGCTAAGGGCTTGTGTATTAGAGTTGAGTAGTAGTTGGGATGACCATCTTCCTTTGATTGAATTTGCATAAAACAATAGCTATCACTCTAGTATCAGTATGGCTCCTTTTAAGGCTCTTTATGGGACACATTATAGGTCAATAGTCGGTTGGTTTGAGGTTGGAGAGGTGGCTTTATTAGGAACTAGTGGCCAAGTTGATCCTCCTCCTCCTCTACATTACTAGTTCGACACTACTCAAGCTATTTGGTGAGTCCTCCATTTTGGGGACCTTAGTCTATGTTGCTCCTACTATGTATTAAGATATTCTTCTTTGTTGTCTATTTGACTATGAGGGTGAGGCCAGTTACATTGTCTTAGCGCCGCTCTTATCTATGTATTAGAGGTGTTTGTTGAAAATTTTATGTATCTATGTTAAGATCCTTGACTCTATTGTTCTTGATGTCTATGATATGATCTTGTCTCTTAATTATGATATTTTGCAAGCTATCCCTTAGCCCCTATACCCCATTGTTATGTTATGTCTTTTATATGCTTTCGCAACCAACGTTGTGTAATGATAACGTTAAGAGTCTTGATTGGGGTTCCTTCGAGTTCTCCATTCATCGTATCATGTATAGGCCCTAGCATGATTAGGGAAAGGTTGAAGATGGCTCAAAGTCATCAAAAATCCTTTGCCGATGTAAGGAGAAGAGACCTTGGATTCAAAATAGGTGATTAGGTTTACTTGAAGGTTTCTCCAATGTAAGATGTGGTCCATTTTGGTAAACAGGGGAAGTTGAGTCCAAGATATGTTGGTCCTTATGAGGTCTTGAAGAGGGTTGCAAGGTATCTTATGAATTGAAATTGCCTAGTGAAATGAGTTTGGTTCATTCGGTGTTCCATGTCTCAATGTTGAGAAAATTTGTTGGTGACTCTAATGCTATTGTGTCTCTTGATGTTATGGGTGTTATTAAGGAAATATTGACCTATGAGAAGGTTCCGATTCAAATCCTAGATAGACAAGTGAAGAGATTGAGGAACAAGGAGGTGGCATCCGTTAAGGTCCTATGGAGAAACCAACAAATCAAAAGTGCAACTTGGGAGGCCAAAGTGGCACGCAAAAGCAGTATCTTTATTTTTTCCACTCCACTCAAGACTAAGGTACTAATGTTAAGTCCTCTATGTGATTTCAAGTCATGTATTTCAACCCCTATGCCATTTACATATTTTCATGTTTAAGTTGGCAAATCATGATGATTATACAATCATATTTAGATTTTTAAAAAGGTGTTTTAAATGTAATGTTGCATTTTTGTTGGGGTTGATTTATGTATGATCTTTCCTGTCTTGTACATCTCTTTTACATTGGGTGATGAATGTTGCCAAGGGGAAGATATTGAAACGACCCCAAAACGTGCTCGAAAACGTGCCTCGGAATGCCCAAAATTTTAAATTCCATATATCTTAAAAGAAATTGGTTATTTTAAAAAATTGACTTCATGTTCGTGATTAGGGGGTCAAGATTAGGTGAAAAGGGTCGAATCCTAATTGAAGAGCAAAATACTAGCAATTATGATTTTTGAAAGTGCAATTCCAGAGAGCAGTACGCACTGCTTCCGCAACACACACTGGTGCATTTTTATGACTGCTTTTGTGTCCCAAATTTTCTGTGTTGGGCTTAAGTGTTCCCGGACATGTTTTTACCTATAATTGGCCGAATTTTACCTCCATATCATCATAAATATTTTCCAATACTCACTAAAACACTTAGTCATATTTTAACTCATCAAACTCAAGCCCCAAACCCTCATCCCAAGCTAATGTTCTCCTTCAAGCTTCAAGTCTCCATCTCTATTTTTAACCAAGTTCATCTCTAAGCTAAGGTATGTAGGTTTTATCTATTGTGTTCTTCCACCCATGGTGCCCTAATCTCCTTTTACTCAATTTGTATGATTTAATGTTGATTTTACATGTGGATATTGCATATTGAGAAATTTACTGCACAGTGATTTGAGTTTATGATAGCATGGTCATTTTAACATATTTTGAGCTCCAAATCTTTGATCTAATGTTGGATTGGATAAGGGGTTTTAATGTGAATGTCTTGGGGTGTTGCAAGATGGTGACTGATGGTCTTACAATGGATTTTATTGCATGATTTTCTCTCTAAATTGCATGGTCTTTTACCCCAATTTCACACCCCCTAAGTGTTTGATAAAATGTCCGACTAGGATTTCTTATGGAATTAAAGGTCCAAAGTAAGAGATATGATATAGATAACTATATGATGACGACATTAGCTTATGTATATGATAAATTCTATATAAAGTGTTACATTAGACCATACCCTATCTTGGCGGGGAGGGTGGGGTACTAAGGACCCAGATAATCGAGGTGGGGGTTTGTACTCATAAACCGAGGTGAGGGTTTGTACTCATCAACCAAGGTGGAAGTTTTTACTCATCAACTAAGGTGGAAGTTTGTACTCATCAAACCATGTGAGGGGTTTGTACTTCGCCACCAGGGTGAGAACGTGTGATTATCATCGACCATGTGAGAGGTTTGTACCACACCACCAGAGTGATGGGGTGAGAACATCATCAACCAACCAAGGGATTTATACTTTGGAAATCTAGTTGGTCTATTTTTCACAAATGATATCCTATATGAGCATGAGTTACCTAATCATGACTTACTTAAGCATTGATCATACATGTCATATTGTTATATTATGGCCCCTGCTTAACATTATGTATTTTGATTATGGTGTCTACCTATTGTTGCATTGCATCCTACATACTTAGTACATTCAAACGTACTAACGCATACTCTATCCTACATGATGTCACCATGTAAGAACCGGTGCCCAAGTTAATCCTCCTCTTCCTCCACATTGCTAGTTCGACACTATTCAAGTTATTTGGTGAGTCCTCTATTTAGGGGATCTTAGTCTACATTGCTCTTATTATTTATTGAGACATTTCTCTTTATTGTCTATATGACTACGCGGGTGAGCCATGTTACTTAGTCTTGGCCCCCGCTCTTATCTATGTATTAGAGGTGTTTTTTGGACATGTTATGTATCTATGTTAAGAACCTTAACTCTATTGTTCTTGATGTCTATGATATGAGCTTGTCTCTTGTCTCTTGGTTATGATGTTTTGCAACCTATCCTTTAGACCCTAAATCCCATTCTGATTTATGTCTTTTATATGTTTCCGTAACCAATAATGTGTAATGATAAAGTTAAGAAGCTTGATTAGGGTTCCTTTGGGTTCCCCCATTCGACATGTCACGTCTAGGCCCAAGGCTTGGGTCATGCCAGTAAGCCTCATAGGGTGACCTACGAGTCATAATCAGGATCTTCTATCAGATTCTTAACATATTGGACTCAACTAGCAAAACCCACTAGTACGAGTCGTCGCTTGGGCTACTACTCGTATGCTCTTCTCACAGTCTAGGCCTTCAGTTTTTGATCCAAATTTTGGGATCTCTGATTCCTACTATGAGTACACCTACATGATTCATAGTGAGACCTACAACTTGTTGGGTGGCCTTATAGGGTTGACCTCCACTTAGCAGATTTTTAATTTTTGGCCTCTGGTTCTTGCTACGATAGAACCCTATTACTGTAGCTTGGGCTACGATTCGTTGGTGAACTTGTATGTCCTATAGTTCAGTAAAATCTGCAAATTTTCTCCAAAATCATGCCAACCTAACTTTTCTGCAAGAACAACACAAAGACACATAAAAAAACTATAAAAAGTCGCATTAAGAACTCACAAGTTCCCTTGGTGTAGGCATCAAATATGTTGTATTTTGACAACATATCAAAGGGCACCCCATGCAATCAAACCAAATCATGCATGTACAACTTGGCATAATCATCGGCATTATAAGTGGTTTTGACCGATAGAAAGAGAGTTTGCTTTATCATTTTATCCACAACAATCCAAAAAGAGTCAGTATTTTCTAGTCTTCATCGACCCAACCACAAAATCCATATTGATCTCTTCCTACTTCCAAGCAGTAATCTCTATGTCTTGAGAGACAACACCTGGCAGTTCATGTTTGGCTTTGACTTGTTGGTAATTTTGACATTCGGATATGAATTTGGCAATATCTCTCTTCATACCACCCCACTATACACCTTTCTCAAGCCTATATACATCTTTGTAGAATTAGGGTGAATGGAATAGGATGAATTATGGGCCTCTTTCAATATCAATTCTTTCAAATCAACCATATTTGGCACACATAATCTACCTTTGTACCTAAGGGCACCATCTTGCGCTTGGGTGAAATACATCACTTTACCATCTCTCACCAAGGCCTTCAACTCTAAAAAGGTGGGGTCAAGATCTTGTTTTTCCTTTTACTCCTCAATAAAGGAAGATTTAGAACAATCAACAACCACTATAATGCCATTATCAACTTCATCCAACCTAACCCCTTATCTAGACAACCAGTGAGCTTCTCTAGTCACCTTTTCTCCACCATCATCAACATGAGCTAGACTACCCATGACACCTTACTTAGAATATCGGCACAACATTAACTTTGCCATGGTGATAATGCACACTTATATCATAATCTTTAAGGAGCTCTAACGACCTTCTTTGTCTTAAGTTAAGATCTTTTTGCGTGAACACATATTAAATACTCTTGTGGTCGGTAAACATATCAATATGAATCCCATATAAGTAATAATGCCAAAATCTTCAAAGCAGACACCACGACTGCAAATTTAACATCATGGGTGGGATAATATTTCTCATGCACCTTCAGTTGCCAAGAGGCATATGCTATCACCATACCATTGTATCAAAACACACCCAAAACAATTCTTGAGGTATCACAATACATAACAAACCATTCCAGCCCTTATGGTAGAGCCAAGATAGGTATGGAGACAAGCTTATCTTTCAAAGTTTGAAAACTCTTCTCACATTCATCGTTCCAAATGAATTTTGCCTTCTTTTGGGTCAACTTTTTCAGAGGGAAAGCAATAGAAGAAAAACTATTCATAAACCTCCGGTAGTAACCCGCCAAACCCCAGAAGCCCTTAATATCCGATGGAGTCAAAGGTCCAGGCCAATTCATAATTACCTCAGCCTTCTTAGGATCTACCTTGATGCCATCACCCAACATAACATGCCCTAGAAAAGTAACCTCTTTCAACCAAAACTCACATTTTTCATATTTTGCATACAACGATTCCTCCCTAAATAGGGTTTAAAGACCTTATACATGAGATCCATAAATATAGCTAGTGCATTAGCCAAACCAAAGGACGTAACCACAAACTCAAAGTGCTTTTATACCTAGTCTGGAAAGCCATCTTGGGAATATCACACTCCCTCACTTTAACTTGGTGATACTCGGACGGAAGATCAATCTTAGAAAAGTGACTAGCCTCTTTCATCAAAAAGGTCATCAATCCTTGATAGAGGATACTTGTTCTTTATGGTGACTCTATTAAGTTGTTCGTAATCAATGCACATTCTAAGAGAACCATCTTTTTTATTCACAAATAACATTGGTGCACCCCAAGGTGACTTACTAGGCTTTATGACACCCTTTTTCAACAA
Organism: Solanum sejunctum; assembly: GCA_025642045.1. NCBI lineage: Eukaryota > Viridiplantae > Streptophyta > Magnoliopsida > Solanales > Solanaceae > Solanum > Solanum sejunctum. Next base: position 17,308 of record JAOTQJ010165481.1, on the reverse strand, counting down.
ATATCTCAATTGATCCTTTAACTCCTTCAATATAACAGGGCAATATAGTAAGGGGGAATAGAAATGAGTTGAGTATCAGGAAGGAGGTCTATACCAAAGTCTATTTCCATTTCAAGAGGAACACCGGGAAGCTCATCGGGAAAGACATCAAGAAACTCATTAACCACTAGAACCAACTCAATTTTAAGGATTTGGACTCAACATCCCTAACCCTCACAAGATGATAAAGGCAACCCTTAGAAACAAACTTTTGGGCTTTAAGACAGGAAATGAATCTACCCTTGACCACCACATTATGACTTTCCCACTTAAGGACTGGCTCATTCAGGAATTGGAATTTAACCTTACGGGTTCTACAATCAATAATTTCATGACCCAAGCCTAGGGCCTAGATTTGACACGATAAATTGGAACCCAAAGGAGACACAAACAAGCCTCTTCGCATAGTAAGAACACATCTTTGGTCGCGAAAGTAAAGTAAACTACAACAAGAGATAATATAAAAAGGGAAGCGGGACTAAGGGTAATGTTAATATTCATAAAAGCATAAAGAGTCAAGCTTATAGCATAAGTACATCAAACTATCCAACAACACCTCTAACATGGAATGGAGCAGGGGCCAAGACACTCTCTAGGCTCACCCTTATAATAACAAGTGTTCAGCATAAAGAACTCTCAAAATAGCAAAAATAAGGTAGATAGTGTCCTCGAGCTTGAGGATTCACCAAAGCTTATCTCCAAAGTATCGAGTAGCCATGTGGATGATGATGAAAAGGTGCTCCAATTCCTAAATTATAATATCATATAGGTATAGAGTATATGTTAGTACATCTAAATGTACTAACTATGTAGGATGACATGCAACAGACATATGCCAGTATAGTCAAAATGTATAAGCATAAGTAATAGATATATAATCTCAATATGGCATGCATTATCAATGCTCATAATAAAGCATGCTTGTAAATCATTCATCTTGCACAAATATATATATATATATATATATATATATATATATATATATATATATGTCATGTACATATGTGGGTAACGACCTCAACTGACATAGACCAAGTAGCTACAACTTGGAATCCAAGGCATGACAGACCCTCAGTAAGGTGGAATGGGCATGACATCCCCTAGCTAGGTATGGTATACTTGACAAGGAAAACTAAACATGATAACATGACTTGATGAGTCCACTAGTATAGCAGGGGTTATAATCATAATCCTATGGTGGCACATAGTTTAGAGACTAAAGACTTTATGTAAGGACCCCTTGAGTCGAGCTCCTATCTTAAGACTTAATCGATGCTAAGTCAAATCCTACAAAATGCTTGAAATAACTATAACTTGTATAACTTGTAAGAAACATGGAAACATGACATGGATAGCTCCTGAAACATGCTAGTTGTGAACCTAACTTGAAACATTAGAGTAGATCATATCATACATCACCCCTTACTTTAACGTGAAAGGCTCACAAGAGGTAAAAACTTTAAAATAAGGCTTGGCTTGTAACTTGTAAAATCATAGATAATTTTCAAGAATTCTGTCATGACCCAAGCCTAGGGCCTAGACGTAACCCAACGAATGGGGAACCCGAAGGAACTCCAAATAAGCCTCTTAACTTCTCATTGCATATCATTGGTCGCAAAAGTGTATAAAAAGATTAAAAACCAAGAATAAGGGCAAAGAGGGTAGGGAAATTATTGCACAATACCATAGTCAAGAGGTAGGAGTCAAAATCTTATCATAGATACATAAAATATCTAACAACCACCTCCACTACATAGATAAGAGCAGGGGCCAAGACAAAGCAACTGGGTTCACCCTCATAGTCAAATATAACATAAGGAATAGTGTCTCAATATATAACAGGAGAGCATAGACTAAGGTACCCAAAGTAGAGGACTCACCAATTAGCTTGAGTAGCACCGAGCTAGTCACCAGGAGGAAGAGGATCAACTTGGGCTCCGATTCCTACATGGTGATATAATATAGGTAAGAGTATGTATTGGTACGTTTTAATGTACTAAGTGTATTTCATGCAATTCAACAATAGATAGACATCATAATCAAAATGCATAATATTAAGCAATAGGCATAATATAGCAATATGGAATGTATGATTAATGCTAAAGTAAAATGTGCTTAAGTAACTCATGGTCCTATAGGATATCATATGTGTAGAAGAGACCAAACTAGCTATTCAAGGTACAAACCCCTTAGTGGTTGTGTGGTACAAATCCCTCACATGGTTGATGATAATCACACCTTATCACCACAGTGGCAAAGTACAAACCCCTCACATGTCTGATGAATACAAACGCCCACCTTGGTTACCCAGTTTGTTATCCCCTCGGATTAGGTATGGTCAAATGAAACACTTTATATAGAGTATATCATTTACATAATCTCATTTCATCATATAGTCATTCATACCATATCTCATGCTTTGGACCTTCAACTCCTACTGCTCGCACCACAGGAGGCGCCGCGCCTCCTAGGCGCAGACAAACACTATTTATTAAAAATTATTAAAAAATATTTCTTTTTGCTACAAGTCTTCTAAAATCTAGATCATATCCATTTCGTAGTAAATATTGCCTCTTGATCAAGAATATGAAGTCAAATTTTTGATATCACATATGAATTTTGAGATATATAAAAATTACGATTATGAGCATTTCGAAGCACATTTTTGGGGCGTTGTAAATAGAAGCAGAATATACATGCAACCAATCCATCCGAAGAATGACATCAAAATCCACCATATCTAATTCAATAAAATGACAAGGCAAGAGTTTATGAAAAATGAATATGGTACAATTTCTATAGACTCTTTTAGCAACAATAGACTCACCAACCAAGGTAGACAATTCATAAGGTTCACACAATTATTCGAAAATAACATGAAGCTTTTTGTTAATAAAAGGAGTAATAAAAAAAAGAGTGACACCCAAGTCAATCAATGTATAGTACTCCAATACCAAGTTTGTCATGACCCAAGCCTAGGGCCTAGATGTGACACAACGAGTGAGAAGCCAAAGGGATTTAAAAAACCTCTTAGCATATCAATCATACATCTTTGGTCATGGAAGCAAAGTAAACAACAACAAGAGATGTAATAAAAAGGAAAGCGGGACTAGGGTAAATCTTCATATTCATAAAAGTATAAAGAGTCAAGCTCATAGCATAATTACATCATAATATCCAATAATACCTGTAATATGAAATGAAGCAGGGGCCAAGACACTTTTCGGGCTCACCCACATATTAACAAGTGTTCAACATAAAGAATTCTCAAATTAGCAAGAGTAATAGAGATACTATCCTCGGACTTAAGGGCTCACCAAAGCTTGCTTCAAAGGATCGTTTAGCCACATGGAGGATGATCAAATGGTGCTCCAATCCCTAAATAGTAATATCATGTACGTATAGAGTATTCCTTAGCATGATTGAATATATTATATATTCAAGAAGCAATGCAAAAAGACGTAGGCCAATATAGTCAAAATGCATAATCATAGGCAATAGACATATAATTTGATTTCAAGATGGCATGCATGATCAATGCTTATAATAAAATATTCTTGTAAATCATTCATCTTGCATACATATATAGTATACATATGTGCGAAGCGACCTCAACCTATATAGATAAAGTAGCTATAACTTGAAATACAATGCATGACACTCCCTCGGTAAGGTAGACAGGCGTGACACCCCTCGGCTAGGTGTGGTCTACTTGCCAAGGCAGAACAAACATGATAACATGATTAGATAGATCTACTAGTATAGACTGGGTAATAATCATAACCCTATGGTGGCATATAGCGTAGAGACAAAAGAATATATATAAGGACCCCTTGAGTTGAGCCCCCATCTTAAGCCTTAATCGGCGCAAAGTCAAATCTCATGGAATACTCGAAATAATCACATCTTGTATAGCTTGTAAGAAGCATGGAAACATGACAGGAATATCTCTTGAAATATGCTTGACCTCTAGTTATGAGCCTAACTTGAAACATGAGATTAGATCATAATCATACATGAATCCATGCTTTAACATGAATGGCTCACAAGAGGTAAAAACCTGAAATAGACCTTAACTAGTAACTTGTAAAATCATAGATAAGTTTCATGAATTCAATACATTTTTGAAAGTTCTTAATCATCATATAGTCACTTAACTTGAAAATCATAAAATAAATCATCAATAACTTGAGAATAGTTGACTTGACATTTTATCAAACACTTGGTGGGTTCATGATAATAGTTAAAAATTTTGCAATTCGAGAGTGAAACAAGATGAGAAAACATAATATAAATCAACCCACCGATGTATAGTAAAACCCTCATGCAATGTACCTTGAAATCCATCATCAAAACTCATACTAGATCATACTTTCATAGCTCAAAACTTGTATAGTCTCACTAGACAAAGATCAACAAATAGTGTAAGCGTAAAATACATACTCATGCATAATCAACGATACTTTGATAAAACCTCAACATAATTCATGCTCATATTTCATAATAAGAGATACCCATAAGTAATACAACTTGAAATCATTCAATTTTCATTAAACAGAAGATTGGACTCCATGGGTTAAAGGACCCAGTGGATGAAACCCACATACGTCAAACATGAGTTTTCTTGAGATAAACTTAAAGAAAAGTTAGATCTTGAAGTCAATCCTTGAGTTCCAATGTTAAGCTCAAAATCCTTGAATTTAGTATGAGATATTTGATTAAGTCTTTGAGAGGTGTTAATGAGGGTTTTGAGTAATATAGTGTTGAAAAATAGCTAACTATAGGTGATTTAACGTTTTACTGGACATGGGGTTATGACCTCAATGCTCTTAGACACATAAGAAAATGAAACACAATGAACATTTTTACACTACTCGGCGCCATTGGTGCATCACGACCGATGCACGGATGCTCTTTGTAATTCAAAAATGAGCAAAAATAATTTTTTGCTACGAATTCTCTATAATCTGGTTATACCCTTTTTCCACTCAATTTTATTCCTTGATCATGAATATGAAGCTAAATTTTTGATATCTCGCATGAATTTTGAGATATATAAAAATTATGGTTATAGGCATTTTGAAGCATATTTTTGGTGCGTTTCAGCGTCGGGCCATGGTTTTACTTACGAGCCATAGGTAAAGGTCTCATCTAATGCTATTTTAGTCTTTGAAAAAACTTTCTTTAAGTCACATTATACGACTTGACTTATGATTATATATTATTTCATAGGCTATCTAATAAATCTTATTCCCAGCTACATAAATCCTCATTTTCAAAAAGTTTGACCTTCAATCAACGAGCGCTAGAATGGCCTGTGGAACCAATTATGGCCTGTAGGACCCCTCATAGAAACTAATACTCAAAAAATTTTCATAACTCATTTATTGAACTTTTAATACATCTTATAGGTAGGTTCTTACAATATCTCACCCTTGGTAACATTTGTCCCTGAATATTGCTAAGGCAAGATATAAAGAATGAAATGCATGCATCATATGCCAAATGCATCATATGCACCATTAAAATCTTTAAATCATGCTTCAAATCAAATTTACAGTCTAACCTTAAAATCACATAACCATGCATAGATGACATAAAAATAATATGCATGGAAAGGAGGCTCTTAATTGGGATAAGTCATTATACCTCAAGCTTGAGTAGAATAAAAGAGATAGGAGTTTTGCTTTTTCCTATCTACTTCAGCTTCCCACATGGCACTCTCGACTTGTTGATTTCTCCAAAGAACATTAATGAAAGGTATATCTTTGTTCCTTAATCGCTTCACTTGCCTATCAAATATATTCACCGGGACTCACTCATATGTCAAGTTCTTTTCAACATTCACCACTTCCAGGGGCACGGTGGAATTAGGGTCTCCAATGCACTTCCACAACATGGAGACAAGGAAAATTTTATGAAACATATTCATTTCCATGGGTAACTATACTTCATATGCGACTTTACCGACACAGCTCAAAATCTGATATGGCCCTACATACCTAGGACTTAATTTTTCATTCTTCTCAAATCAAACCACGACTTTTATTAGTGAAACCTTCAAGTACACCAAATTATCAACTTCAAACTCAAGGTCCCTCCTTGTATCACATAGGACTTTTGTCGATTTTTAGTCGCCTTTAATCTCTCCCTTATCACATCTTTCCTAAAGCTTTCACAACAAAATATAGACCCAACAATGTCATTTTGCCCACTTCAAACTAACCAATTGGGGATCGATAATGCCTACCATAAAGAGGTTCAAAGGGAGTCATTCCAATGCTAGAGCCATAGCTATTGTTATAAGCAAACTCTATAAGTGAAAGATTGATATACTATCAAAATACAATACTTTTGATGCTTAAAACTTGGAATTTTGTGTTTTTAATGCAATGTTAGTAGGTTT
>JAOTQJ010165470.1:0-26645 GCA_025642045.1 Solanum sejunctum | reverse complement strand
GGAAGGGGGTAAGTATGAAAAACGTACCGAATATGTAAAGCAGAAAGTACAAAATGTAAGTGAGAGTAATAATTCGAATAAAATATATAAGTCATACCTATATATAAACATCAAAATATTTCTTTATTTTAAACATCAAAATAATGCATATCGAATGGGAATAATGGCGACCTCTAAACTCGCGCCATACCACAGCATAACACCAGAAGTTTTAGATCTCCGAAATCTCCAACATAAATCCCAACTGTAACATAGGTGAGCCGAGGCGAAGTGGCTACACACTCACGTCATAGGATAGGTGAATCGAGGCGAAGGGGCCAGGCATTCACGTATCATCATGTGTAAAGGTCATCATGGCCATTATATAAGTGAGCCGAGGCGAAGGGGCCACACACTCATGTGGGCTGGGACAAAGGGGCCAAGCACCCACACGTCATGATGCCAACATATCCCAAGCCCAGCTCCTTATGTCTCCAAACTAAGCGAAGCCGGCCCATGGGCAAAATGACTCACCGTATCCAACCTACTTCAAAATATATATACATATAATTAAACATAAGCATGATAATAATCGTCTCGGGAATCGGTGAGTGAAACCAAAATGACACGAATAGAGTCATGAGAATCACATGTATAAAAACTAGTTCCAAAATTTAGTAGTATGCCCAATGTTCATTTTAGAAATCAAGAAGTTATTCGTTTATGGAATTTTGTCGAAATTGCTCAAATGTACGCGTAAAGGTGATTTCAAGAAACTTGCTTAATTTCTCATCATACACACTATTAAAACAAACTTCATACATGTTTTAAAGTGATTTCGGAACAATAAAACCCATAGCTTTCCAACTATTTAACTTTTGATCAAATGAACACTATTCATGGATTTTTAAAGATTCAAAAGTTATGGATGGAGATAACTTAGTATAATTGTGGCAAGTAGTGAACATAGATCCCATTTAGGTTTTTTCACCGAACGTTACGGGCATTTGTGCCCTCCAACAAATACATTCTTTCAACATACTCAACCATGTCACACTTTTTTTACAACTTCCGGGCTCTATATACCCAAGAGTCAAAATATAAATACAATTTTTATAAAAGTACCAAGGCGTGAACATAAGATATATTTGGATCCAAATTGTGAAGGAAAGGGAATTTTTCAAACATAAGACGTTGACCCAACTTAACTAATTCATGCCAAGAGGTAGAAATCTTTACATACCTCGATTCCTTTCTCCAACTAACTCCAACGCAAGACCAATACCCTTTATGCTTCCAAATGTGCAACGTCTACAGAAATTATGATAACACTAACAATTAACAACCATATCAGGTTTTAAATTCTACTCTCTAGTTCCAAATTTTATAAAACTTTTGGCAGCATCTCCCCTTAAAATACGCCACCCTGAGAATTCAACTCGGCACAAATAATCAGTCAACAACAACAACAACAAGCTACAACATCAATAAACCTTCTCCAATACCATTACAACATCAAAACACCACAAAATGCTATTGCGACATAATTGGTAAAAATAAGGCAGCATTTATACAAACACATATCTGCCATATTCAAGCCATCCTATATACTCTAAGAACTATAATACATCACTCCAACGCCAACGCAAACCCCCAACTTAAATCATAACGTTACACTTTCGATAGGGTTCCAATTAGATCTAGCCCTCATGTATACACTCACACAGTTTTTCCAACACTTCTTTCACCCCACAAAGACTATTTTCATGACAAATAAACATAAATACATGAATATAAATCCATATATCGTCATATGCAACTTGTCCTCAATTCCAACCCCAAATTTGAAATTCATAATTCAACTAACAACCAACCCTTTTATCATGTTTTACCTTCATTATAATACACTCCTAACACACCCACAAGCTTTAGTTAACATAAATGAGGCTAGAAATTAACATACTTTTCAAGCTCCTTACTAGATCCAAACCTTCCTAGCCATCGAACCAAGTGTTTCCTTGCCTAACTAACGCCTCTACGCCACCTAGGAAATCCAATATACCAAGCATGAAGCGTCAAATAATCGAAAGCTCAAAAAAATGAGAAAAAATTTTCCAGCACTGTAGCAACCCGAGAGTTGCTGAACACTCTCTAGTTTTCTCTAAAATTTTCTAAGTGTAGAATCACTCTTCTATAAGATAGACTCACGCATGTATATATATAGGCACAAGTCCCCCCACATGGACCAATTAAAATTAAACACATACATGACTCCACAATAATTTAATTGTTAAGGATTAAACTTAGAACAAAATTAACATTTTGTCCCAAACTTTACCAAATTGAACCAATTAAGGACTTACGGGTTCTAAATTACGGGGTCTAACATCCTTCCCCCCCTTAAGAATATTTGTCCTTGAATGTCACACTAACCATACAAGTTTTGCCTAGAATACCACATCTGGCAATGAACAACTTAGTTATCATGCGTTGTGCTTGATAAAGAAAATGAATTACCTGAAGATATGGGAAATAAATAAGGGCATTTCTTCTTCATGTGCTCCTCCGCTTCCCAAGTCAACTCCTCTCTATTATTATTATGCCATAACACTTTAACTGAAACTACATCCTTGTTTCGAAGTTCCTGACTTGTTGGTCTAATATAGTTACGGGTTGTTCATCAAAAGTCAGTTCCTCCATAACCTGGATATCATCTACAGGGAAAATTCTAGAAAGATCACCGATGCATTTATGAAGCATGGAAACATGAAATACTGGGTGAATTCCCCTCAAATCTGCTGGCAGCTCTAACTCGTAGGCAACCTTGCCTATTCTGCGAACGATCTGATACGAACCAATGTACCTTGGGCTGAGCTTCCCTTTCTTACTGAATCTCATAACGCCCTTCATGGGTGATACTTTCAGGAATACCCAATCTCCAACCTGGAAGTCTAAATGGCGACGACGATTATTGGCATAAGACTTCTGACGACTCTAGGCTGCTAATAATCGCTCTCGAATTAGTTTCACTTTGTCCACCACTTGCTGGATGACATCGGGTCCAATCAACTCCGCCTCACCAACTTCGAACCAACCGATTGGTGATCGACACTTCCTACCATATAATGCCTCATATGGTGCCATTTGAATGCTAGAATGGTAACTGTTATTATATGTAAATTCAATTAATGGTAAGTGCTCATCCTAACTACGTTGGAAATCCATCACGCAAGCCCGTAACATATCTTTCAACGTTTGGATAGTACGCTCGGCTTAACTATCAGACTGGGGGTGGAATATTGTGCTAAGACTTACCTGCGTACCTAAACCTACTAGAAATGATTGCCAGAAATTTATCGTAAACCGAGCACCTCTATAGGAGATAATGGATACAGGAACACCGTGAAGGCGTACAATTTCCTTAATATACAATCTGGCATAGTCCTCAGCCGAGTAAGTAGTCTGAACTGGAAGAAAATGAGCTAATTTTGTCAGCCTATCAACAATAACCCAGTTAGAGTCATACCTTCGTGGAGTGCGAGGCAATCCTGTAATAAAGTCTATATTGATAATCTCCTCCTTCCACGTCGGTATCAACATTTCCTGCAATAACCCTCTAGGCTTCTGATATTCTATCTTCACCTACTAATAGTTCGGGCATTGGGCAACAAACTCTGCTCTATCACGCTTCATGTCATCCCACCAATACAAGCAACTGAGGTCATGGTACATCTTTATCGACCCAAGGTGAATAGAATAATGGGCATGGTGTGCTTTGCCCATAACCTGCTGCCGTAAGCGTGCAACATCTGGTACACATAACCTGCCTCTGAACAATAAGATCCCATCAGGAGAAAGCACAAATAGGGTCTGCCCCTTCTTCAGAGCCATGTCCTTGTATCGAAATAGAATAGGATCCTCATATTGCCTCTGCTTAATTTCTACCACAATAGAAGGTTCATCTATGCCTTAGATAAAAACTCCTGCGTTACCCGAATTCGCCAATCGATCTTCCAGATTGGCTAACTACTGAATATCCCGAACTATCTCCTTCTTCTCTAGGGGTAAATCAGTTAAACTACCTATGGACTTGCGACTGAGCGCATCTGCTACGACATTGGCTTTCCCTGGATGATAGAGAATATCAATATCATAGTCCTTCAGCAATTCTAACCACCGTCGCTGCCGCAAGTTCAACTCTTTCTGCTTAAATATATACTGGAGACTTTTGTGATCTATAAAAATATCAACATGAACACCGTATAAATAATGCCTCAAAATGTTTAAAGCATGGATCACCGCAGCTAACTCCAAGTCATGGGTAGGGTAATTCTGCTCGTGCTTCGTGAGCTGCCGGGAAGCATAGGCTATCACTTTGCCATGCTACATTAATACTCACCCCAAACCCACATGGGAAGCATCACAATAAACTACGTACCCGTTTGGACTATCAAGCAAGGTCAGGACTAGAGCTGTAGTCAATTTTTCTTTCAACATCTGAAAGCTGCGCTCACAGGCGTCGGACCAATGAAACTTCGCCCTTTTTTGCGCTAGCTTTGTCAAGGGCGCTGCAATCAAAGCAAATTTCTCTGCAAATCTTGTGTAATAGCTAGCTAGGCCCAAAAAGCTACGTACCTCCATCGGTGTTGTGGGCCTAGTCCAACTCTTTATGGCCTCAATTTTCTAGGAATCTACCTAGACGCCTTCAGCTCCTACAACATGGCCCAACAATACCACTGAATATAGCCAAAACTTGCATTTTGAGATTTTTGCATATAACCTTTGGAGACTAAGAATGCCAAGAATGGTTCTCAAGTGATCTGCATGATCCTCCTCAGTTCGAGAATATACTAGAATGTCGTTAATGAACACAATGACGAATACATTTAGGAATGGTTTAAATACTCGATTCATAAGGTCCATAAACACCGCTGGAGAATTTGTTAGCTAGAAGGACATAAATCTGAATTCATATAGCGAGTTCTGAATGCTGTTTTAGGGATATCTGCTTCACGCACCCGCACCTGGTGATACCCTGATTGCAGGTCTATCTTTGAGAAATACCTAGCTCCCTGCAACTGGTCAAACAAATCATCAATCCTGAGGAGGGGGTATTTATTCTTAACAGTTACCTTGTTCAGCTGTCGATAGTCAATACACATACGCAGCAACCCATCCTTCTTCCTCATGAATAGTATCGGAGCTCCCCAGGGAGAGGTGCTAGGCTGAATAAAGCCTTTGTCTAACAAATCCTTAAGTTGCTCCTTCAATTCCTTTAACGTGGCTGGTGCCATTCTTTACGGATGGATCAAGATAGGCTGAGTGCCGAGCAATAAATCTATAGCAAACTCTACTTCTCGCTCTAGAGGAAGACCGAGAAGTTCATTCGGATATATATCCGGGAATTCACTAACTATGGGAATGGACTGGAGAGCCGGAGGCTAGGCATTAACATCATGTACCCGAACCAGGTGATCAAGACACCCTTTTCTGATAATCTCGCTAGCCTTGAGGTACGAAATAAACTTACCCCTCAGAGTTGCAATATTATCCGACCATTCCAGAACTAATTCTCCTGGAAACTAAAATTGAACTAACTTTTTTTGACAATCAACCTTCGCGTAGCAAGAAGCTAGCCAATCCATACCCATAATCACATCAAAATCCATCATGTCTAGTTCTATCAAATTGGCCAGAGTACCGCGGTCAAGAACAGATACCGGGCAATTTCTATAAACTCTGCTAACTATAATAGATTCACCTATCGGTGTCCCAACCTCACAAGGATCTATAAGTTTAGACTCTATATCAATCGTGCATGCAACCAACGGGGAAATATACGACAAAGGGGAGCCAAGGTCAATCAACACATACATTGCTCGAGAACAAACAAATAATGTACCTATGATAACATTAGGCGATGCCTCCTGGTCCTATTGGCTAGTTAGGGCATAAATGCAGTTAGCAGGACTGCTGAAACCTAGAACTCCACTGCAACCTCTGCCGCGACCTTCTGCCACTAGAGTACCTCGCCCCAGAGGGCTCATAGCCATTGAAGCCGAAGAAGAAGCTCCGACTGCTCCAGAAGTCTGGGTGGACCCTTCTTCCCCAACCCTATTAGGATAATCCCACATCTGATGGCCCTGACGGCCACAAATAAAACAAGCACCTTAAGAGTGGAAGCACTCCCCCAGTTGCTGTCTCCCGCAATGAGGGCACGAGGGTATAGTAAATCTCTGTTGGCTGCTGGAACCTGGTCTTGCCCCTGACTGACTAGAGATAGTTGGTCTCCTACCAGGGGTCTCCGAAGGTGTGCTTCGCACTGGACGAAGAGGAGGCCCACTCAGCTGCGGCCTAGACTGCCTACCCCAGAAATCTACTATTGAACCGGATGACCTAGCCCTCTTTGACAGCCTTCTATCATCTGTCCTGTCCGCCTGGTGTCCTCGACGATGATGCTCTATCCCCTGGGCATGATCCTGAATATGGGCAACATCTATCCCCGGTTGGGCAGCCAATACCAAACAACTATCCACATAATATGAATCCAGCCCCACAATATAACGATGCATGCGATCTATCATGCAGGAAACATGTGCAGGTGCATATTGGGCCAAAGAGTCAAATTCCAAACTATATTCTCGAACCGACCAGCCCTGCTGCCTCAACATCAGAAACATGTCCTCCTTGGCGTGCCTAATTTCTGGAGGTGAAAGATGAGTTAGGAATGCCTCTGTGAACTCGCTCCAAATAGCAGATCGGGCATTAGCACCTCGAGATAAAAGCCACGACTCGTACCAATTTGCTGCAACATCATGCAACCGATAAGAGGCCAATTCTACAGATTCTACTTTGGAGGCTCCAATCACGCTTAATGTCCACTGCATCTATCTCACGAACTCTTGAGGATCTTTCAAAGGTTTGGACCCAAAGAATTCTGGTGGTCCACAATCCAAGAAATCACGGGACCGAGAACTATCTCAACGGGCTGCCTGACTACTTCCCGCCTCCAGTCTGTGGGCCTGACATGTTACAATCTGAGTCAACAATTGCACTACCTCCCGTAGCTCCCCAATTTCTGTGCCTGGCTAGGGAGTCGGAGGTTCTGATGCCTGGCCCTCTGGGGATGGTGTGGTGGCTGAATCTGCTGTTGGGAATACAATCTCTGGCTCTGACTGATCATAAGCCGGGGTAGTTATCCGACCACGTCGGGCTCCATCTACTGTTGTAGGCCTTCCTCTACGGCTGACTGGTTTCTTCCTTGGCGGCATATCTGGAATTGAAATAATTTCTATCAGGGAGGAAAATCACCCTATTAACATCGCTCTAACACACGATCTAAGATCAAAAGGAAGAGTAACATCCTAATGTCCTGTAGCCTCTTGTTTATAAGAACGGTGCACGATAAACTAATAAACAAGACTCTACTAGACACGGTCTGTGGACACTCCGAGGACTAATTGCTCTGATACCACTTCTGTCACGACTCAACCCAGGAATCGTGATTAGTGCCGATTAGGCACCCAGACAAACACTAAACTAGATTTTCATTTATAATAGATAAGAAATTTATCAAAATTTCAGTAGAGTTTCCTCTGTTTTACTGACAAACCACACCTGCAAACAGCGACCCCAGCAAACAACAAACATCAATATACATATATATGCAAGCCGACAAGGTCATCGCTGCAGTAGAACAGCCCAACAAATGTATCATACATACAAGGTCATACCAAACACAATATCCCACACCCACATGCATCCACAAACCTCTACATATACGAAATTGAATCATAGCACGGGATAGGGCCCCATCATACCCTCGAATATACATAAATGCAAAATATCAAAAACAAGTGTACATGTATATACCAAAAGATCTGCTCCTGATGCAAAGGGAGCATGTCAATGGTAGACAGAGATCCTAAGAAGAAGGCACTCTAACCTGTATATCGGTACCTGCGGGCATGAACGCAGCCCCCCCGAAGGAAGGGGTTAGTACGAAAAACGTACCGAATATGTAAAGTGGAAAGTATGAAATATAAGTGAGAGTAATAATCTGAATAAAATATAAAAGTCAAACTTGTATGTAAACATCAAAATATTTCTTTATTTAAAAAATTAACATAATGCATATCGGACGGGAATGATGGCGACCTATAAACTCGTTCCATATCACAGCATAACACTAGAAGTTTTAAATCTTCGAAATCTCCAACAAAAATCCCAACTGTAACATAGGTGAGCCGAGGCGAAGGGGCCACACACTCACATCATAGGATAGGTGAGCTGAGGCAAAAGGGCCAGGCACTCACGTATCATCATGTGTAAAGGTCATCATGCCCATTATATAAGTGAGCCGAGACTAAGGGGCCACACACTCATGTAGGCCAGGCAAACGGGCCAAGCACCCATATGTCATGATGCCAACATATCCCAAGCCCAGGTCCTTATGTCTCCAAACTAAGCAAAGCCAACCCATGGGTAAACTGATCCGCCGTATCCAACCTACTTCAGAATATATATACATATATACATATAATTATACATAAGCACGATAATAACCGGCCTGGGGACTGGTGAGTGAAACGAAAATGGCACGAATAGAGTCGTGAGAATCACATGTATAAAAACTAGTTCCAAAACTTAGTAGTATGCCCAATGTTTATTTTGGAAATGAAGAAGTTATTCATTTATGGAATTTTGTCAAAATTGCTCAAATCTACGCGTAAAGGTGATTTCAAGGAACTTGCTTAATTTCCCATCATACACACTATTAAAACAAACTTCACATAACTTTTAACGTGATTTCGGAACAATAGAACCCATAGCTTTCCAACTATTTAACTTTCGATCAAATGAACACTATTTATGGATTTTGAAAGACTCAAAAGTTATGGATGGATATAACTTTCATAATTTTGGCAAGTAGTGAACATAGGTCCCATTTAGGCTTTTTCACCGAAAGTTACGGGCATTTGCGCCCCCCCAACAAATACATTCTTTCAACATACTCAACCATTTTACACTTTTTTTACAACTTGCGGGCTCTACATTAAGTCAAAATGTAAATACAATTTTTATAAAAGTACCAAGGCATGAACATAAGATATATTTGGACCCAAATTGTGAAGGAAAGGGAATTTTTCAAACATAAGACGTTGACCCAACTTAACTAATTCATGCCAAGAGGTAGAAATCTTTACATACCTTGATTCCTTTCTCCAACTAACTCTAATGCAAGACCAATCCGCTTTATGCTTCCGAATGTCCAACGTCTACACAAATTACGATGATGCTAACGATTAACAACAATATTGGGTTTTAAAACCTAACTCTCTAGTTCCAAATTTTATAAAAATTTTGGCAGCATCTCCCCTTAAAATATGCCTCCCCGAGAATTCAACTTGGCTCAAATAATCAGTCAACAACAACAACAACAACCTACAACATCAATAAACCATCTCCAATACCATCACAATATCAAAACACCACAAAACGCTATTGCGACATAATTGGTAAAAACAAGGCAACATTTATACAAACACATATCTATCATATTCAAGCCTTCCTATATACTTCAAGAACTATAATACATCACTCCAACGCCCAATGCAAACCCCCAACGCTAAAATATAACATTACACTTCCCATGGGGCTCCAATTCGAGCTAGCCCTCATGTATACATTCACATAGTTTTCCCAACACTTCTTTCATCCCACAAAGACTATTTTCATAACAAATAAACATAAACACGTGACTATAAATCCATATATTGTCATATGCAACTTGTCCTCAATTACAACCCCAAATTCGAAATTCACAATTCAACTAACAACCAACCCTTTTATCATGTTTTTCCTTCATTATAACGCACTCCTCACACACCTACAAGCTTTAATTAACATAAATGAGGCTAGAAATTAACAGAACTTTCAAGCTCCTTACTATACCCAAACCTTCCTAGCCATCGAACCAAGCGTTTCCTTGCCCAACTAACGCCTCTACGCCACTTAGGAGATCCAATATACCAAGCTTGAAGTGTCAAATAATCAAAATCTCAAAACAACTAATTTTTTTTCTAGCACTATAGCAACCCGAGAGTTGTTGAACACTCTCTAGCTTTCTCTAGAATTTTCTAAGTGTAGAATCACTCTTCTATAAGATAGACTCACATATGTATATATATAGGCACAAGTCCCTCCACATGGACCAATTAAAATTAAACACACACATGACCCCACAACAATTTAATTGTTAAGGATTAAACTTAGAACAAAATTAATATTTGGTCCCAAACTTTATCAAATCGAACCAATTAAGGATTTACGGGTTCTAACTTATGGGGTCTAACAATCTTGCTTGTTTGTTTATGTTTATTCCATTTTTACAATGAGCAACAACTTTACTATCAAAGTTTATAATCTACTAATTTATTTTTCCTAATTTGTAATAGACTTCAAAAAAACATGAGTGAATATATTTTCTCTTAAACTGGTCAATTCTTAAATAAGTAAAAGCGAATCATTACCATTTATCTATATTTAGTTAACTAATAAATGCAAATGACATGTTCATAAATTTCATTTACATGTCAATTGGCCTGTTAATTTGACATAAATTTTGATAAATGTATGTATTTGGTGATAGTTGAGAAAGAAAATACAAATATTCAATAGTTCAAGTAAAAAACTACAAAAAAGCGATACATCATATTTTATTTTTGACCATTATATTATTAAATTTTTTGATTAATTACATTAATTATCCATGGAGAGTTTAAACAAAAAAAGAGAATGTACAATATGCAGGGAGTGTAAACCCGGTAAAATAACCAAAATACCTCTAGAGGAGAGATATGCTCATAACGTGTCTTCCTATGCTCCGATGGAAAATCCTAGATCAAATATATGATCAAAATTAAATATTGAGTGGGGATATGATCTTGGTCGATTTTTAGAGAAATTAAATCAAAAGATAATTTTTAAATGAGAATATGGGAACCAGTGAAGGTGTGCGGTAGAGGTGCAACGCGTCTACATCACAAATAAATACTTGGTTTTATTCCAAAAATTTTCTACGGGATTAGAAATCCTGTTTAGAGATTTTTTGGTGAAAAATATCAAAAATAAACCCTGTCCATGTCGTGATCCCTATGTCCAGAGATAGACTGTTTTCGAATTTCGTGAAGGGCATTTTAGACCTTTTCAAATCCCTTCTGGACTTAATATATGATCAAAATGAGTCATTTTAAGAATATACAAGTTTTAAACCCTATTCTAAGTCCTTGAAGAAAAAAAGACAAGGGCTAAATAGAAGAGAAGAGGAGCGAGGAATTGAGGAGTTCAAAGAGAGTTCTTGGGGTTGATTGTCCAAAGGTTGAATCTAGTTATATAAAGCTAAACGAAAGTATGATATTGTTCTCGCAAGTGCCCCATAGATGGTCATAGATGAATTAAGATTTCATGAGTCCCCATGCATACTTCTTGAATTATTTCTTGAATATTTTCTTGAAAATTATGTCTATTATTTGTACTTTTCTATGTTGATGATCATCATGAACTTGTTTTCTTGAATTGAATACTTTTCATAAGATATTGTAAAATCCTATATGTTAACTTTTGAAAGTATGCATGAATAAACCTAGGGATTAACTCTAGAGCCATGATTTGTGATTGTCGATTGTGATTGTGATGTGTGAATGATGGTAAGTTGATAGAACTTGATAGTCCTGTGAGTATCCATAAATGATCTCTAATGAATTGTCCATTCGATTGTTCCCTAATGGTTGTACTAAGTTTTTGGCTACTGAATGAGATATTGACTGATAAGATGATGAAAGTCTATATAAGACTGATTAAGTGATGAGTTCTTCCACAATATCGATTGAGATGATTTGATTGGATCGATTGTCTCAAATTGGGAGGAGAGTCGAGCACCGAATTATGTAATAAAACCAACTCATACTCATTTACTACATTGCCAAGCATATTTAAGGATTAGAACCTATTGCTGTCTCATTTAGCTATTTTACATACCATACAGTCCATGTACTGATGCCACTCGGTACTGCATCCTTTCATGACATAGATAGATAGATTAGGGATGGTTAATAGGGCATCGTTGAGGATCTGAGCAGTGTAACTTATTTGGTGAGCCTCCTTTACTTTGGAGGGTCATTAGTTATTTTTGGAGGGTCATTAGTTATTTTTATCTTGCTTACTAGGGTTAGACTTTTGAGTGAGCTTTATTTTGTTTTGTGAAGTCATGGGTCTGTGTAATGACCCCAAAAAGTTCCCAAAAGAGTGCCTCGAAATGCTGAGAATTTTAATTTTTATATATCTCAAAATCCATTCAGTATTTTAAAATTTTGGCTTCGGATTCTTATTTAGGGAGTCCAAATTAGGGGGAAAAGGGCCTAATCTCAATTTTAGAGCGATTAAATCAAATTATGAAATGTCATCAGGTGTGATTTTTAGTGAGGAAATCGCGTCCGCTCCGCGATGCGGAGAGATGTTTTTAGAACACTGTTTTTTCCTTGCCTTGGTCTAAGACTTTAAGTCTTAGGCCTAAAAGTTCCCATATGTGTTTTTATCTATACTTAGTCAAAATTCACCCTTATATCATCCTAAACATTTTCCAATACTCCCCCAAACACTTAGTCATATTTCCACTCCCCAAACTCAAGTCCCAAACCTTTATCCCAAGCTAAGGTTCTCCTTCAAGGTTGTTCTTCAAGCTTCAAGTCTCCATATCCAATCTTCACCAAGTTCATCTCCAAACTAAGGTATGTGGGTTTCTTTCATGGGTTCCTTTAACTCATGATACCCAAGCCTCCTTTTACATAAATTGAGTGATTTAAAGTTGATTTACAAATGAGTTTTGATCATTACGAAATTCACTGCACACTATGTTAAAGCTATGTACAGTTATGACTGTTTTGCCATGTTTTGAGCTATAAATATTTGATCTATTGTAAGATTTGAGAAGGGGTTTTGATGTGTATGTTATAAGGGTGTTGCAAGGTGTTGATTGATGGTTTTACAATAGATTTTCTTACATGATTTTACACTATCACTTCACACCCTTAAAGTGTTTGATGAAATGTGCGGATGTGGTTTCTTGAGTAGTTGAAGGTCCAAAGCATGAGATATGATATAAATGACTATATGATGATGAAATGAGATTATATATATATATATATGATATACTCTATATAAAGTATTACATTAGACCACACTCGATCCGAGGGTACAAGAGCCCGGGTAACCATGTTGAGGGTTTATACTCATCAACTATGCAAGGGGTTTACACTTCGTCACCATGTTGGTAAGGTGTGATTACCATCAACTATGTGAGGGGTTTATACGACACAACCACCAAGGGGTTTATACCTTGAATAGCTAGCTTAGTCTCTTCTACACATATGATATCCTATATGAGCATGAGTTAGTTATGCATGTCTTATTTAAGCATTGATCATATATGTCATATTGTATATTATGCCTATTGCTTAATATATTGCATTTTGATTATGATGTCTATCTAGTATTGTATTGCATCCTATATACTGAGTATATTAAAATGTACTAACACATATTATATGCCTACATGATATCACCATGTAGGAACCGATGCCCAAGTTGATCATTCTTCTCCACGTTGCTAGTTCGGTGCTATTCAAGCTAGTTGGTAAGTACTCCACCTCGAGGACCTAGTCTATGCTTCTTCTATTATGTATTGAGACATTCGTCTTTATTGCTTATTTTGACTATGAGGGTGAGCCCAATTACTTTGTCTTGGCCCCTGCTCTTATCTATGTATTAAAGGTATTTGTTGGACATGTTAAGTATCTATGATATGAGACTAACTCTTATCTTTTGATCATGATAGTATGCAAGCTTTTCCCTTATCCCCGTTTTCCCTATTCTTTTATCTTTGATGCTTGACCTATTACTTCTGCAACCAAGGATGTATAATGTGATATTTTATGAGGCTTGCATGGGGTCCCTTTGAGTTCCCCTTGCGTTACGTCTAGGCCCTAGGCTTGGGTCGTGACAGTCTTTCATTGGCACCATATTATAGCGCTAGAGGCTTTATAGACTAGATTCGAATGTTGATGTTAAGACTTGTTAAGCTATTTTTTTCTACTAGCCTTTTTATTTATAATATTATTTTGAGACTAAATGAGATGTGCATATTACTTTCCTTTATCTTGCACTAATTATCTAGAGGTTATTTATTGAATGAATATGATGAAGCCAAGTGGTTTGCTTGGGGACTAGCAATAGTTTTTGGGTACTAGCCACGTCTAGGGTACACTTCCGAGGCATGACAAACTTAGTATTAGAGCACAGAGTTCAAGTGTCCTAGGGAATCAATGAAGCCGTGTCTAGTAGAGTCTTGTTTATGGGTATGTTATAAACATGAGGCTATAGTAAATTAAGAATTATTATATTTCTTTCTCATTCCAAATTTGTTCGATAAAGTTAAACTATACAAAAGCTCACTTCTAATTCGTGCATTATGCATTTATAGAATTGTGACCATGTTTCAAAGAGCAGCTGATAAAATGAAAGATGGTCCAGCCAGATCAAACACTAACCAACCCGAGACCTAGAATCAGGATAAGCTCATAGACCCATCTTTCCATGCTTTGTAACCACCACAATCTAACATCAATGATGTCGAGCTTTGTTAGGCCATCCAGACTTTGACCTAGGCTGTGACAACACTGGTTGTTAGATATGGAGCAGGTAGGCAGGGTGTCACAAATACATCTGGAGTTTGTTAGTCCTTGAGGATGAACATATATGAGTTTAAAAGGTCGAGGAGGAATAGCAACAGGAGTCGCTTTCAAGTGGGGTCTCATAACCTTAGAGCGTAGGGATATAAGTCACATGCTAGTATGGTCCAAGGTCCCTAAGGTAGACCACCTTGTGGTATTTATGGCAAACATCACCTATGAAAATGTCATAAAAGAAGTGATGGATGTTACAAGTGTAGTCGAGTGGGTCACTTCCAAAAGAATTTCCCTAAGTGGGCTCAAAGGGCCTAAGCTTCTACTCCAGCACCCATAGTTAGGGAGGATCATGAAAGTACTTCAGATGTTACCCAAATGTCATAACGAGTATGATTGGAGTCCTTATTTACTTTTGATGTTATTTATGAGAGAGAAACTTATGTCTCTAAAGAGTTTAATGTTACCACCTAAGAGTAAGATGTGAGGTCTTATAACACCCTGAGTAGAGGTGTCATTCCAAAGCTAGAATGAGGACAATAGAAAGGAAGGGACCGGATAGTGTGAATAATGACTGATTGAGGCTTATAGTTAGAGTTATATACCTATTAGGTAATTAATAAGATGATGAGTCGATTGCCATAAGTTTGATGAAAGAGTTGTAAGTACCCTATGAGCATCATGATGAGGTATAAAGAAGGAGTAGTGTTGAAATGTGTTAGAGTGTGCTTAAAACTAGAAAGCGTTCTATGTTGATGTATTATGATATTGTACTATGAGGGTGAAACGTAGATGTTGAATAGGGGAACAGAGTGCTTCCAATGTAATAGATCTATACTAGGCTTATAATTCTAAAGTAAGAGCACCATGAGGTTTATATAGTTATGAGCTTAGCCAAGTAAGGGGGTATATGAGTGAAGGAATGTTACTTGAGTTGTGAAGAGGGGATGTGTAGTATAAATACCTACTATGAGGTTTTAGCGGGCTTATGCTTCGAAATTACCTAGTAATGGTAAGTTGGTGTGATATTAGGGAGATGTGTGATAGATGCACATGTTATTACTAGACTCTAAGCTTGAATTTTGAGGAGTAGTGGTAAAGAGGAGATATAATAGTGAGAGTGATAGTCTTAATTGGAGATTCACTGTAAGAGGTTGCTATAGTGCATGTTTGAGAGGAAAACACTAATTTCTAAGGAAAAATGATGTTATGGGTAGAGTGTGAGTGCCACTTAGGTAAGCTGAATGAAATGAGGATAGTCCAATAGATAAGAGAAGGTGAGATATGTGTACATGATTGTGTAAAGATGTGTGAAGCTCTAAGCTCTGACTGCTATAAGAATTTAGCTAGTATATTTGAGTCATCAATATAGAGTAGGCTGAAGTAAGCATTCTTTTTCACCACAAGTAGCTAAGTCAATTGGGGCTTATGGATAGACAATGATGAGCTTTCTGTGATAGTCTAAGTCTTATAAAAATGACTTCATGGGGGCACATAAGTTGGGAGCCTACGAGCAAGAAAGGAGGTTAGATTGCAAGAGTTGTGGGAAGTGGCTATATACGCCATAAGAGCAGCAAATATAGAGAGATTTCCATAGAGACAAAAGGGAGCTAAGAGTGGTATCTTTGAAGCGAGTCTTAGTTGCTATTTTATATATGTGACTATAGTATCATAGAAAAGTTTAAGATGCCTATTCTTATGGATAGTGATTTCTCAATCGTATAGAGGTATATGCTTATAACCTAGTAGAGGAAATTGAGTCGCAAAACTTGAGATATGACCCTTGAGCTAAGGGGGGAGATGGTGATGTGATAGATTGAAGTAAATCTTGTGTTTTCAATGGTGATAGGTTGATTTGGATGAGGCGTCAATTCTTTTCCATCTCGTATATTCCTTATACTTCAGTGAAGATGATACTCTATTCCTGTCAGGTATATGACTACCATGCCCATGTCTTAGTCCCTTACACCACTTATTGATTGTTATTCATGTAGAATTGTGAGGATGAAAAACAATGAATTCATTCATTAATTTCGATCTTACCCCATAGATCTAAGTGTTTCCGCTCCTATATTGAATGGGATGTGACCTGAGTTTATACTATAGATAGTTCCATGAACCCAGAGTAAGTCTCAACAGATGAGGGAGATTGTACTTTATTATGGACATTCTCAAATAAGATTTCTCGATTTAACCATGCTAATAATCTTCTTTCCAAGTCCTTTAAGTGATCTTGTCTTCGTAGTCTTAATAGAAATGTTGATGAGCATAGAGAAGTGATGGTTGATGAGAGAGAGTGAGGGTTTTTTATTCTGATGTGATCTTATGCATACCCTGACCTTCAGTACGTTATGCCATTGTTGATGGTAGGATTTATAGTGCCAAGTTTGAGATATGGAATATTGCTTATTTTGCATAAGAAGTAGTAGTTAGGGTTTTGCCAAAGGGGGAGATAACGAGTTCTTATAGGCCCAAATAGTGACGTTGATAGAAATAGATGGAGAATGAGTGTAGATGAGGAGGAGCGACTGTAACCTTGTTATGACATTGGTGTTATACTGATCATGTAAGGATAGAGATAGAGAGGAGGGGAGATTTGAGACATTATGATATGCAATAGATAGATAAGAGTATGTTGAGGTGTCCTTGAGTAGGAGCTTATCGAATGGTGGAGGTATAAGTGCTTACTAGGTGAAACGCCCCAAAAAGTGCCCAAAAATATACCTCAAAAATATTCATAATCGTAATTACTATATATCTCAAAATCTGTGCATGATATCGAAAATCAGACTTCATATTCATGATCAGGGGAAAAAATTGAGTGGGAAATGGGTATAACCCTGATATTAGAGCAACCGTAGTGAAAAATAATTTTTCAAAAAATTTCTTATCTAGAGAGGATTCGCGCCGCAACCAGGACGTGGACCAGTGTTATTTTATTACCAATTTTACTATTTTGGTCCAAGGCCTTGGGGTCTTGGGCCTATGCCCTCCTATGCATAAAAACACCTATACTTAGTTATTTTTCAACCCCACTCATTCTAGACATTCCCCAAAACCTTCTCTAACACTTAGAAAAATATTTCATCTGAATTCAAATGTCCCAAACTCATCTTCGGATCTCAAGAAATTTATTTATGCTTTAAGTTTTCATTCAAATTTTCATCAAGGAAGTCCCCAAATTTGAGGTATATGGGTTTCAACCATTGTGTCTTCCACCCATGGTGCTCAACCTTCCATTTTATATAAACTGCATGTTTTCAAGTTGAATTATCTATGGGTATCTCTTATTATAAATTTGATTATAAACTATGTTGGGGTTTCATAAAATGTTGACTGTTTAAGCATGTTTGAGCTATGAATCTATAAGTTATTATGAGATTTGATGAGGGTTTTCAATGTATCTTGCATGAGGGTGTTACTAAATGTTGATGGGTTGATTTACATTAACTTTTCTCATGTGATTTCACTTTTGAATTGCATGATTTTGAAGTAGTATTACACACCCGCCAAATATTTGTTAAAATGTCTGGTTAAGAATTCTTGAGTTATTGATGATCTATTGCATGGCCTGAGTCAAGTGACTTTATGATGATGAAAGGAATGTATATATATGTTGAATTCATGAAAAGTATCTATGGTGTCGCAAGTTGATCACACCTTGTTTATGGTGTTAAGCCCAATCACCTTGTTAAAGGGCTACTGAGCCTCAATCACTTTATCGGGGGATCTTAATCCCATATAACCTTTTTGATAGGTAAATACCTCAATAGCCTTGGGTGGTAAGCTTGTAAAACCTTGTTGAGGGGTATGTATCTCAATCACCTTATTGGGGAGATGGTAAGCCCGTATTACCTTGTTGAGGGATATATACCTCAATCGCCTTGTTGGGGGGTGGGGGGTGGTAAGCTCGTACTACTTAATTGAGAGGTATGTAC
This sequence comes from Solanum sejunctum, assembly GCA_025642045.1. Taxonomy (NCBI): domain Eukaryota; kingdom Viridiplantae; phylum Streptophyta; class Magnoliopsida; order Solanales; family Solanaceae; genus Solanum; species Solanum sejunctum. The sequence goes on along the minus strand of JAOTQJ010165470.1, from coordinate 7,987 downwards.
CTCAATCACTTTCCAAGAGGGTGGCAAGCCTTGGAGTTCAAGCAAAGCTTGCTTGGGCTATACGGATATGGTCTCTTCATATATATGTATTATGTTCTATACAAGCATGTTTTACCTCAAGCATTGATCATGCATGCCATGTTGCTAATATACTATCCCTTGCTTATGATTGTGTATTTTAACTATGTTAGCTATCTCTTATTGTATTGCATCCTACATACTTTGTACATTCAATCATATTAACACATACTCTACGCCTACATGATGTTACCATGTAGGAACTAGAGCTCCTCATGATCATCCTCCACGTAGTTAGTTTTGGGTATCTTGAAGATAAACTTTGGTGAGTCCTCAAGTTCGGGGAAACTAGCTATGTTGTTCTTGCTTATGTTATTTCTTTATGTTGAACTCTTGATACTATGAGGTGAGCTTGAAAAGTGTCTTGGCCCCCGCCTTATCTATGCTAGAGGTGTTGTTGGACAAATGATGTAATTATGCTATGTTCTTGGCTCTTAGTTGCTTATGGTTTTCTAAGACTTCCCTTAGTCCCTTTATCCTTATTTAAATCCCTTGATGTTGTTTACTTTGCTTTCGTGACCAAGGATGTGTGATTGATATGCTAAGAGGATTGTTTGGGCCCCTTTGAGTTCTTATTTGCTATGTCATGTCGAGGTCCTAGGCTTGGTCGTGAGACTAGGCTTGAAATTTCTTAGATACAATTGAAGTAGTTAGACTGATAGGCTTGAATGAATGGTTGTTATTATGCTGGTATTGATGATAGACTATTGAAGACGTAGTGATGAGGGTTTCAAGTAAGGATAGTGAGGTAGTGTAAAAGACTGGTAATCTTTTATGGGATGTCCCTTTAAGAATACAGAATATGAGTATTTAGGCTTAGCCTTGTATGGATATGATCATCCTAGTAATAGCACCTTAAATCTCAGAAATAGGCTTGAATGGAACAAGAGGATGTGGATAGGTAGGGAGTTGAATAAGAGCTATATTCTTAAGTTGATAGAGTAGAGTGCCATGAAAGAGAGCACAATTGAGGTGGGTAGTTGAGCTTGAGAATGCCCGTAGAGTCTTGTATATCACGATGGTCCCCTTTCTCGATTAGAGTTATGGCTTCCTTCTAGATTTCAAACAGGTTATTAGCGAAGTGTTTAAATGATTCGAGTTGGTCAAGTTTCGATGTTCCATTTGTGCCTGATGGTGAGCCTGTTTAAGATAATATCTCTACTCTTGATTTGAACCAAATTGTCAATCTGAGTTGACATATCTATACCTGAGTCTGAGTAAGTTTGTTGAGGTTGATACGAAGTCAAGAGTTTGATTAATTGAATATTGAAATGAGTCTTGAGCATATTCGTGCCTTGATAGTTACCTTACTCATCATTCGAGGATGAATGATCTTAAGGGGGAGAAGATGTAACACCCGATAAAATTATAAAAATATCTCTAGAAGAGAGATGTGTGCATAATGCATATTCCTATGCTCCAATGATAAATCTGAGATTGAATATGTGATCAGCATGAAAAATTGAGTAAGAAAATGGTCTCAGTTGAAATTTAAAGTAATTGAATCAAAAGATAATTTTTTGAAGCGAAAATTCTTACCAGTGAAGGTGTGCGATAGAGGCGCGCTGCGCCTCCATCGTGGACCAACACTTGGTTTTGTTCCATAAATTTTCTACAGAATTAGAAAGCTCGTTCGAAGAATTTTCAGCAAAACATAACAAAAATAAACCCTATCCATGTCGCAGACCCCAAATCCCGAGATGAACTTTTTTTGAATTTCTTGAGGGGCATTCTAAACCTTTATAAACCCTTTTTGGACTTAATATATGATTAAAATGGGTCATTTTAAGAATAAAAAGGGTTTTATACCCTATTCTAAGTCCTTAAAAAAACTAGGGCTAAAGAGAAGAGAAGAGGAGCAAGAAATTGAGGAATTCGAATAGAGTTCCTTGAGATTGATTGTCCAAGGATCAATCTAGGTATGTAAGGCTAAACAAAAGCATGAGATTATTATCTCATATGTCCCATAGATGGCCATAGATGAATTGAGAGTTCATGAGTCCCCATACATGGTTCTTGAATATTTTCTTGAAAATTATATCTATTATATGTACTTTCATATGTTGATGATCAGCATGAACTTGTTTTCTTGAATTGAATACTTTTCACAAGATATTGTATAACCCTATATGTTAACTTTTGAAAACATGCATGAATGAACCTAAGGATTAACTTTAGAGCCATAATTTAAGAATGTCGATTGTGATTGTGATATGAGAATGATGGTGGGTCGATAGAACTTGATAGTCTTGTGAGTATCCATAAATGATCTCTATTAAATTGTCCATTCAATTGTTCTCTAATGATTGTCCTAAGCCTTAGGCTACTGAATGAGATATTAATTGATGAAATGATGAGAGTCGCTATGAGATTGATTGAATGATGAGTGCCTCCATGAGGTCAATTGAGATGATTTGATTGGATTGATTATTTTATGAGCATTAAGTCTTGGGATGAGTAGCGAGCACTGAATTGAGTAAGAGTAAATTAACTCGCACTCATCAACTATGTTGCCAAGCGTAGGTCAAGATTAGAACCATTACATTACATTGAGGTTCCCTCTTGATAGAGTCCCTAAAACAATAGAGGACTTATTGATTTGCTGGGGTACCTATTGGATTCGATTCGTTCTCTACCTGGCAAGTATGGAAAAGCTATGGCAACAACGTCTGCTTATTGTACAATCACTGGCTCATGAGTGATTGTTGTCGGATTAGAGAAACTCCCAGTAAGTTCCCACATTAAGTACTCTGAATCAAGATGAGATGAGATGAGATGAGTTTAGTTTAGTTCCTTTGAGGTGAGACTAATTTGATTGATGAGGTTTGATTGGTTGATGGTCACTTTTATACTCTTTATTCTTTCTTTAGATAGACACTTGACATTTTGATTTCGTTATTATTTTGAGTTGATGTTGTTCCATATTATTCTACTTGTTTCTATTTCATTCATCTATTTTACATACTGTACATTTCACACACTGACGTCACTCAGCGCTGCATCATTTCATGATGCAGATTAGGGATCATCAATAGGTGCATCGTTGAGTATCTGAGCAGTTCACCTGATTTGGTGAGCCTCCTTTACCTCGAAGGGTCATTAGTTATTTTCATCTTGCTTACTAGAATTAGTCTTTAGAATTAGCTTTATTTTGTTTCAAGGTAGCCATGGGTCTGTCATTGGCACCATATGATAGCGACAGAGGCTTCATAGATTAGAGGCGAATGTTAATGTTAAGACTTGTTGAGCTAGTTTTATTATACTAGCCTTTTTATTTATGATATTATTTTGAGACCAGATTAGATGTGTCCATTACTTTCCTTTGTCTTCCTTTGACTGTCTAGAGGTTGTTGATTGAACGAATGTGATGAGGTCAAGTGGTTCACTTGGGACAAGCAATAGTTTTTGGGTGTTGTCCACGTCTAAGGTACCCTCCTGGTGCATGACAGGGACGTAGACAAAGGGCTCAAAATTTGAAGAAGTATACATACGAACTAGTTGACGGGAGATCGATATATACTATATATATACAGAAAATATTATTTAGCCATATATAAATAATATAACTTCTCACTGAAAGAGGTTCGGATGAATAATTCGTCTTAGTTTAAGGGGGGAAAAATGACATTTATGTCAATAAAATAAACAAAAGGAATTCCCATAGGTTGTAATTCAAGACAACTATCAAAAAGTGTGTGATAATTTCATTTGTTCACAAAATTTCATTTACATGTAGTTGATATTATTAATTCTGAGAGTATTTTGATAAATATATGTATTTAATAACAGTTCAGATAGAAAATAAAAATATTCAATAGTTCAAGTAGAAAACTAGAAAAAAACCACATATCATATTTTGTTTCAAACCATTACATATTTACATTATTCAACTTTTTGATTAATTTCATTAATCATTAATGCTGAGTGTCAACTGACACTATTTTAATCAAAAAATGAGAATACACGATACACATTAATGAAACTTTGAAATTTTATTAAGGGAGTTTAAAATTTGAAAAAGTAGATATATGAATTTGTCAAATGGGCTTCGACATCTACTATATATATATAAAAAGAATATTTCAGCTATATATAAATAATATAATTTTTCGATAAAGAGGTTCGGATGAATATTTCATGATAGTTTTAGGGAAAAATGACATTTATCTTAATAAAATAAACAAAAGGAATTCTCATGAGCTGTAATTCAAGATTTAGCTAGCGGAGTTGATGGGAATTGACTAATTCTGGATTTTGCGATCTTTAATCTTTCCAAATTAAATTAAAAAATCATAATCATGCATAGTAAATGTAATTCGTAGAGTATGCTTATCATTGAGGAGTAAAAAAATGGATTAGTTAATGAAAATATTAAATTAAATTAAATTAACCTTTTACAATAAATGATGAGGTAAAACACTATTTCGGTGCGGGCCGCGAGAGCGATACCAAATCGAGGCAAACTCTGAATACTAAATGTAATCTCAAAATAAGGGTGTCAAGGTTGGCTAATGAGACGATGGGGGATAAGCTTCGCCGTTTGGTAAACAATATTGTGCATGTTTCATATATTACTTTGCAACTAAGTTGTGCGGACTCTTCACTTTTGTGTCGTTGTTTTCCTGTACTAAAAAAATAAGTAAACAACATTGTGCATGTTTCATATATCACTTTGTAACAAATAAGTTGTATGACTCTTTACTTTCGTGTTGTGATTTGAACATCCGATGTCAAGATACCATTTGTCTTTTGATTTCAAGCATAGTTCCTGCAAACCAAGGTTACCTGTTTTAAGGTACCTAATGTGTATTGGGTCCTTTTTGGATAGGGGTATTTTTTACTTTCCAGACCATGTTGGTTGCTTTAGAAAGACACAATCTGCGTCTAGAATAGGAGTGACCAGGTTTACCACAATAATAGCATGAGCTTGTACCAGTTTTATCAAATCTAGACACACTATAGTATTCACTTTGAGAACAAGTTGACTGGTTTGAGCCAGTTGACTTGATCTCTTTATTAGGACTTGAAAACTTTTGAGAGTTTTTTAATAGATTTTTTAATTCAAAATTTTCTTCATCTAAAAGATCCCTTTCAACAGCACAAAGTTCGAGTTGGATTTCCAAAGCTCTTTTGTTATCCTGAATGGTTCTAAGATTTTCAAAAGATCTTTTTAACTTTGTGATGGCTTGATCCAGTGAAGCTCTTCATTGTAGTTTCTACAAAAGTCAGATTTTACCTGGCTGGATTCTCCAATGGCCATGAAGCACACTTTTCCATAATCATCTTGATCATATTCAGATGTGTCTTCATCACTCCAGCTGCTGAGTGCTTTGTTCCTTCCATATCCTTGAGGATATCTTCTCTTAGCTTCTGGACACTCACTTGCAATATGTCCAAATATTCCACAATCATAGCACTTGTCATTATTTCGATTGTAGTTAGTAATTTTTTTATTTTTAGAATATTTTAGCTTACCTCTTCTTTGATTTCTATTGCGCCGGAATATTTTGATGACAGATCTAGTGATTAGTGTGATTTCATCCTCATTGAATTCATCTTCAACTTTTTGAATATCATTAGTTGTTTTGAAGGCAACAAATTTCTTTTTCTCATCTTCCTTTCCCTTCTTGTTTAGATGAGTCTTCTCAAAAGCAATAAGATCTCCTCAAACCTCATCATAGGTTAAGGTTCTTCAGATCCATTCTTTCTAGTGCAATGACATTGGCATGTCATTGAGGAGATAGACTTCTTAGGACTCTCCTTATGTGCTCTATGGGAGTATATTCCTTTCCTGCAGCCTTGAGTTCTCCAATGATTTTGCTTAGTCGTGCAAAGATTCTCCCAATAGATTCTCCTTTGTTAATTTGGAACAGTTCATATTCATAGATACGGAGATTGACAATGGTTTGTTTTACTTTGTCAGTTCCTTCATAAGTGATCTCCAGTTTGTCTTACATTTCTTTAGCAGTTTCGCAACTGGAGATTTTTTCATATTCTCCCCACTGATGGCATTGTAGAGGATATTTTTGGCCTTAGAATTTATCTGAATAATCTCCTTTTGTTCATCAGTATAGTTTTTCAGACTAAGAATAACAGGAGTCTGACTTCCTTCAGAGCTTGATGTACTTCCATTTACTGGTTTGGTTGTGCGGATGGAAATGTCACCAAGTTTGATAACCCTCCAAACTTTCACATCATTGGACTTGATGAAGGTGTCCATTCTGATTTTCCAATGTGAGAAATGCTTTCCGTTGAAATAAGGAGGTCTGATTTAAGAAATTCCCTCTTGAAATAGTGCACCAATGGTCTGATTCTGATTTGTTGTGATCTTTTTCTCACTTGTGGTAAGATAGAAAATATTGTGAGTCCAGGCTCTAATTCCAGGTTGAAGTGCAAGAGGGAGGGGGATTAATTGAATTTTCTTCCTTTTTCTTTAACTTTAAACCTGAACTCAATTAGTCAGCTAATATAACACGTAGTCGACTAATGCGGATGTTGCATCTGTGAAACACATGGATCTTAATAGCTTGTCATGTTATATTTGATATTATATATACACAATTTAACTAATTATTTCTGTTAAATTCAAAGATAAAATGTCACACATTTATTTTAATTCTATTTTTATTATTTTAAAAAACTAATACTTAGTTTGGGATACAGGTGCAATGCATGTGTTCGAGAACTAGTTAAAGCAGAGAATCCAAGTTCTGTTAGATCATCATCTAAAAAGAAGACAATATTGAAGCATTCAAAAGAGAGGTTTTCTTACAATTTTTTTAAATAAGGATTTTAGTAACAAATCAAGAAGATAACACTCACTCGAGCCTATTTTCCGAGTCTCATTACAAAAACATTAAAAGCAATCTACCAGTATATATCTGGCAAATCCCAAAAAGGACCACTAATTGTGTAGGGTTTCCTAAAATGTTCCTCCCTGTCCATTTCGCCTCTGTTAGAAAATGTTGCCCCAATGGAGAAATTTGACTCTTCACCTTCTACTCTGGATCACTAACCATCTTCGTTTGTACTTCATTTTCCTTTATTATCAGTTGTCAAAGTGAGTCTTTCATCTTCTGAAATTTTCATCTTTTCCTTTTGTGTCATGTGTTATATATGTGACATTCTTTCTTCACTCAGTCAATTTTTTTTCTTAAAAAAATTAAATTAGTGGGCTCATAGGTCCATTTTATTGAATAAGCAAAAATTGAACTAAAAATAGGAACTGGATGACCCAACCCATCCAGATAAATATTTAGGCCGTAGAATATAGGGCTCTCTAGATGCTTCCCCCACTTTCCTAGTCTTAACCCTTAAGCTTCCTAATGTGGCCTTTCACTTTCTGCCTGGTTCTAGGGCTCCCATATGTGCTTGAGTTCCTCATAGTGTTTTGCGTGATGCTTTGGTGAGTATGCCTCTTCTTCTCCTTTTCTGTGTTTACATCGATGTTGTATTTTATGATGTGTTCTTTCAGCACTTCTTGTGATGCTCCGCCTTGGTCTCCCCATTTCCATTTGCAACATAGGGTTTGCACCTTGATCTGTTAGTCTCAACTCCATTTGACTGACTTTCTTAGATCTCCTATCACTGTTCTAACACTCTTGAGCACTGCCCTTTTGATGCAGCGATTGGTATATTCTTCATCACACCTTTGAGGTGTTTAAATGCCATACCTGATGCTGACTTCGTGGATCACATTTTTGATTGATGCATAGTCTCATTTTGCACAACCATTTGCTCCAGATATTGCTTGTACGTTGTTGTGATAGTTGTGTTTAGAGAAAAATAAAGGAAAAAGAACACAAATGATTTATGAGGTTCGACAAGTGGTTTGTAGAGAAAAATAAAGAAAAAAGAACACAAATGATTTACGAGGTTCGGCAAGTGGTGCCTACGTCCTCGGGCTAAA